>OV725078.1:144909971-144942471 GCA_928085145.1 Nezara viridula
GAAGTTAATTTAAAATTATAAGGAAAAAATCTTAGCCATAAAAAAACTTATATCTGATATTTAAAAAAAAAAATAAGTATATTAAGATAAGAGTAAAGAAAAAGAGTAAAATAATTAATTTTAGTTTATATAAAATCACCGAGATTGTAACAAACATACTAATAACTAACTGAATTAAGTGAAATGGATTGGAAAGAAAATCTATAATGCGGGGGTCTGTAAACTATTGCCTACCAGCACCTCTAATCCGATCCGCGAAAGCTTCTTCGATTACATGGTAAACTAAAAAAAAACTATAAAATTAATATAACAATAATATGAAAATAAATATATTAATTAAAGACGAGATTAATACCACATTTATCGCATGATTTGTTCCTCGTAGAAAGCTCATATTACAACTGAATTTTATTTTATAAACACAAACTATTTTTTTTTCTTTCATCACAACCCATGGATCGTGGGACTTGTGGAAGTCTCAATGCAGCACACGGGCCAAACGTGTGGAGACTCCTGTTATAATGTAATATATAAAAACGATATCTTCTAGGATTGTATATAAAGTAACATGAAATATTTGTTTAGATTCATTTTATATGTATAACGAAAAATGAATCATAGTTACTCAATGCATTGTTATCCAATTTTTTTTTTTTATTTGTGAAGAGGAATTGAAGAAATAGGAGAGTTTTAAATAGGATTATAAGAGAGAAGGAATTCCTAAGAGTAGTAGATTAGGATAATCTTATACAAGAATTAAAATATTTACTGAAATCAATTTATTTTTACTACTTTCCCTTACCTATATAGGTATATGAAATATATAGTAAGGAACAATATTGCGATTTTGAAAATTTTCGAATCTGAGTTTTCAACGGAAATACATGTTTTGAGATCTCCTGAGTTCAAATAATCAAGCCCCGCAAAAAGGTCTGTGTTTGTCTGCCTGTGTCCGTACATATGTGACAGGTTTAGCTCAAAAACGAAAAGTAGTATGAAAGTTAAATTTCGTATTTAAGGAAGCGGCACTTTATATCATTGATGAAATATATTTTTAATATTTTCTCAAAAACGGCTCCAAATATTTCGATTTAATTCATTATATCAGTGTAAAATTAAGAAATTTTTAATATTATGTAGGTTTTATTCTCATTGATATTCTCTAAAAGGGCTTAAATGGTTATTTTCAATATTAGCTTCCTCTAAAGTACCTTTAATTTGAAACAGTTAACCATTTTATATTGATCTAGTTAAATATAAAATTAATTAATCTAATTAATTAATATATATATATTTATATGTTATTAATATATATATATATATATTAATATATAATTAATTAGTTAATCTAAAATAGTTAAATATAAAATTTCAAAGAATTTTATAATTAACCAAAGGAGAAATAAGAGATTGTAACAAAGGATAGTTGTAATGAAGAGAACAAAGGGATACGAGCGCGGTCGAGATCACCTGAGCTTGTTCGAAAGATTAGAACAGGTTTCCATACGTAACATTTGTTTTATTTTTGTCAGATTTAGTCTTTTAATTATGTTCTATTTTGTTATTGTAAAGGGACTTTGTCCCAGAATAAAGTTATTTTCTATTCTATTCTATTCTATTCTAACATGAGCTTAATGTAATACAGACTCCGACAATATTATGTACATATACATATGCGGTTTTCGTAAATGTTTTCGTTGATATTAATTAATATATAATTGTATATATATCACAGCTATATAAATATTAAAATTTGTATATATATCTATTTATTGAATAATAATACATGCAGCCACTGCTGGAGGGCTATAAGCATTAGGGCTAAAAGTTCTCATTCATACAATATATACAAATAATAAAGAAATAAATATAAATATAAGAAGTAAATAAATAATACTGATGAAGAAGATAAATAAAAGAAAAGAAAAAATAATAATAATAAACAAATAAAATAAAATAAAAACTTCTAAACACAATCATAACTATATACAATATATACATTCGCCCAAGAATATCCGAACCAGGCTTTTTCCCCCACACGTGGAAGGCAAAGCAAGACTCCGGAAGATCCCAGCGCCACTTTTCCAGCCGCATCACTAGTATTAGAAGCCAGTGGAGACTGGAAGAGGGCACTAGAGCCACAGACGCTCAGGACATGAGTGGAGAAGCTGGCCATTGCCAGGACTCCAAAGGCATATTTACAAAAGATCTCGAGGCCACTGCCGTTTCAACCTTCGAGGGGGATGGTATGGATGCTCGGAGCTGGATAGGGATTGGGCTAGAGGATTGGGATGATGTATGAGGTTCTGGTGAAAGTTGGAGAATCTGGATGGGATGATGTCATGGACATATGGGATGTTAAGGTCATGGTGTAGGGTCTTGTTCGTGACATAATATGGAGCATTGACTATTGTTCGAAGGACTTTAGACTGGAAGGATTGGATGCGTTTGATATTCGATGATTTAGTTGTCCCCCACAGCTCAAGTCCGTAGGTCCAGATAGGTTTCAGTATGGTCTTGTAGATTAATAATTTGTTTTCTGTTGAGAGATGAGATGTTCTGTTTAGTAGTCTATATAGCTGACCAAATCGTCGGTTAAGCTCTTGTCTTTTAAGTCTCGTATGTGGGTTCCAAGTCAGTCTTTTGTCCAGAAGGAAGCCAAGGTATCGGACTGTGTCTGAGTAGGGAAGAGGAATTGAATTAAAAAGGATTGGAGGACAGGATCTGCGTCGAAGAGTGAAAGTTACATGTTTACATTTTGATTCATTAATTTTGATGCGCCAGTTGTTGCACCACTGCTCAATGAAGGAGAGGTGTCTTTGCAGGTTCTGGGACGCAATTAGAGGATCCGAGTGGGAGGATAGGATGGCAGTATCATCAGCAAATGTTGCTAGGAAGGTATCAGGACTTGAAGGGATGTCAGCGGTAAAAAGGATGTAGAGAACTGGGCCCAAGACACTGCCTTGTGGGACACCAGCCTCAATTGGATAATGTTTGGAGAGTTCAGTGCCGCAGCGGACTTGAAAGGAGCGATTTGAAAGGTAGGATTTGAGGACTAGATACAAGGGTTGAGGTAAATGGGTTTTGAGCTTGAAAAGCAAGCCATCGTGCCACACCCGGTCGAAAGCTTGAGCTACGTCCAGAAAGGCACCAGTGCAATATTGCTTGTTTTCAAGTGCAGAGGATATGTGGTCCACAACGCGAAGGCCTTGTTGGACAGTGGAGTGTCTTGAGCGGAATCCAAACTGATGGGAAGGGATATTGTGGGATTCCAGTATGGGTAGGATGCGTTTGAGAAGGATTTTCTCAAAGATTTTGGAAAGGATCGGAAGTAAGCTTATCGGTCTATAGGATGATGTACAATTAACAGGTTTACCTGGTTTAGGAAAGAGGATAATTATGGAGTGTTTCCACACCAGAGGAAAGTGGGTTGTGCGGAGGATACAGTTGAATAGGTATGTAAGGAATATAATTGCTTTTTTGGGAAGTTGTCTGAGGATCTGGGAAGTAAGGAGATCGTGTCCTGGAGATTTGCGAGGTTTTAGGTTCTTTAAAAGGAATTTGACCTCAGAGGGGTTGACGGCTTTAGGAGGTAAGGAGAGAGGAATCGGTGAAGAGAGGAATTCTTTAACTTCAGCAGTATGGGAGGGATGGAGTTCAGGATGAGGAGTGAATGTGTACGATAGATGTTTAGCAAACTCTTCTGCTCTATTCTCATCTGACGAAGCCCAGGAACCATCATCACGGCGGAGGGGGTGGGAAATGGATTGGAATTTAAGGATTTTTTTAGTTACATTCCAGAGGGAGTTATCACTTGCAGATAGTGAGGAAAGATAGGAATTATAGGATTGGGATCTAAACGTAGCCAGTTTTTGTTTTACCTGCTTGGAATAATAGTTATATGATTTCCGATCATCAGGATGCCTGGTTCTTTGCCAGATGGTCCTAGAGCATCGTTTTCTATTAATAAGGTCCAGTAGGTCTTGGGGTAGAGGATTTATTTTGCGGTATTTTTTAGAAGGATAAGGTGAAGATGCAGTCCAAACTGCTTGTTGGATCAAGGTAGTCATGGAATATACTGCTTCATCTAGGTCTGCGGGTGTTTTTAAGGAAACTCTGAGGTCAATATTATCATCCAGTATTTGACGGAAGAGGTTCCAATTAACTGGCCCCCTAATAAATGAAGGTGGAGGTGGTTTGGGAATTGGTGATGTGGAGACCGTTAGGATTAGGGGACTATGGTCTGAGGAAAGATCATCAAGTCTTGAGATGCAATAATGAAGGGACCCTAGACCTTTGTGGATGAAAAAATCTAGGAGATCGGGATTGCGGTTAGGATCTGTTGGCCAGTATGTGGGAGAATTGGGTGAGAGGATGTTGCTGTGATGGGAATTAAGTGCAGATAGCAATGTTCGTCCTCGGGAATTTGTGGTTCTGGCTCCCCATTGCTGGTGTTTAGCATTTAAGTCTGCACCTAGAAGGAAGTGGTGTCCTAAGGAGTTAAGGAAGGAAGTTAATTGGGATTCTGAGATGGGTATTTTAGGCGGGGAGTATGCTGCGACTACTGCTATTGGGTAAAGGGAAGTTTGGATTATCACGGCAGTGGATTGTAGGAAATTATGGGTTAGCAAAGGGAATAGATGATGGGAAAGGGATTGATGGATAATTATGGCAGTGCCAGCATGTGCTGTTCCATCAGGATGGTCGGTTCGATAGATATGATAGTTGGGGATGTTAAGTGGTCGTTTGTTGGTAAGTCGAGTTTCAGTTATTAATGCTATATCAATGTTTTTGTCCTGTAATAAGATTGTTAGTTCGTTGACGTGATTTCGAATACCATTCGCATTCCAAAGGAGAACGGAGAGGGATTTGATTGGGGGCATTTAAGGATTTCTCGACAGTGGGATGAGGTTGGATACAACATTGGTAAGCAAGGAAATGAGAGGAGTGATGAGTGACCTGAATTCAGAGAGGAAAGAAGTCAATAGGCTTGTGAGGTCAGTGGCATTGGGAGGAGGAGGAATGAATGTCTGGTTATTAGGCCTAGGTTCAGAGATGGGATAAGGGTCTTGTGGTTGAGATGTGAATACTCGAGGTTGAGGTTCTTGTGGCAGGGCCTGAGTTTGTGTGGGTGCAGTGTCTCCTTTGAACATCTGAGCATAGGACACTCTTGTATTTACAGTTCTAGAGGGTTGTCTTGGTGGCCTGGATGGCCGTTCTTCTCTTGGAGCTGCATAAATTCTTGCTTTCAGTTCCTTATATGTTTGGCAACCCTTGTAGTTCGCTGGGTGCCCTTGGTGGCATAAAGCGCATACTGCTGGTGTTCTTCTGGACTTCTGGCAGTCCTCAGTTTTATGTTGATCACCGCACCTGACACATCTAGGAATGTGGTGGCAATAGCGTTTCGTATGACCATAAGCCTGGCAGTTATGGCATTGTACAATGTCGCGCTTAGTGTAGGGCTTTTCTACAACAACGCTAGTGTAATAAAGGCGTGTGACCTTGTAGATTTCTTCGACCTGGGGCGTTCGGTCAAGGTCAACGAAGAATAGTGGGAGCGGTATTTTATTTTTTGTACCAGGCTGTTCTCTATCTTCCTTGAATATATTCACTATTTGTCGAACACGGAACCCCATCTCAGTTAGTTCTTCTTTAATGGCATCCAGCGGTGTTGATGGGTGTAATCTCCTGATCACCACCCTGAGCGCTCTCTCTTGGCGCAGTTGATATGTGTGATAATCCGCCTTAGTGTCAGATAAATACTTGACAATTTTTCTGTACGTATCTGGGGTGTCAGGCATTAATTTCGTGTCATTAGTGCGGCTTTGGCATACGTATTTACCTGAGCCCACTGTATTATTTAATTGTTGACACATTAATTGGAAATTTTTTATATTTCTAACGAATATTGGTGGAGGTTTAGGTTCACTAGGGATGGATACTGCTTCCATTTGTTCATTCTGTGTGTTTGACAGCACTTGGAATGGATTAGCTGTAAAAAAAGGCGATTCTTCTAGCGTACCTTGTATTGGTATAACTTGTGTTGACATATTTTGTGATGATGTGCCAGGTTGATTTTCAACTTCGTCAACTGAGCTCTCTGGTGTAGCTGGCGGGGTATTTTTTTTAGAGCGTCTAGCCCTTTTCTTGATGGGTGAACTCTTTGTGGTATCGAGACTCCTAGATCTTAAAGTTCGATTGTTTCCTTTGCTCGACATTACCATATGAAAATAGCGCATCTCATATTAATTTAATTAGAGGTAACTGTAATAATTTGGAAAAAAAAAATGTCCTTTATCAATTACGTATATATTACGCGAGTTTGTAGAAGTCTAAGTAACGTAGATCTGCTTCCGCCAAAGGGCAGCAGCCCACTGGTCGGATTAACGAATGTATATGGCCGGCTTGTTATCTATCACTATCCTCAGGTCTATTTACACTGTTCACAATGCCGTTATAAATAAGTGATTACTCACCTTGTTTATGTCCAGTTTCAACTTAATTGTTAACTTAACAGTTTACACTACTTTTTCACATATAACATGAATTATTTCACTGTTAATAAAGTCACTTAATAAGAGACGAAATAAAGAGTATATGTGTAAGGTTAACGCATGCGCAGAACTCGTGTATATATAAGGGTACTTAAACAAATAAAAATATCCACAGTGAAATATAAATCAATATGGCGTTTATAATTTTTACTTTCACTTCCCCTTTGTTTGAAATTACTTATTTCTGCTAAGAAGAGGGTGGTAATTGAAAGTTGTGTGATGCGCGCACGGCAATAGATTTTATTAAAAATATTTATTTATTGAATATTACAACATTCTGTCACTTTGATGTTAGTTATAGTGAGGATCACATTCAGACTGTATGTACAAAAATAAACAGAAGAAAAATAACAATAAATGATAATAAAAAAATTAAATACAATATTTTTTTTTATTTATCTCTTAATGACATTTACAACTGTATTTCATAAATACATCTAGTAAATGTTGACATAATAGATATAATGACATGAATACACTTGCTGAGTAACTACAGATAGCACTCTAAATACAATAAATAAAATAAAATAAGGAAATTAAAAAAAAAAAAATCAAAAAACACATACATATCTGTGTAGTCAAAATTAGATTAAATTTTTATTTTCAAAATGATAACAAAATTTGTATGTTTAAAAACAAAATATTACAAATAATTCTGAATTTTATTATTTTTCTGTTCCTAAATAACATCCTTTAACTTACAAAACTTGGATTTTAGTGGAACTTTCTAAATTATTTTAGTTCTTTCAAGTTCACGACATTCTTACCATTCATACTACGGTTTAAATCATTTTAATTAAAATTAATAATAGTACAACTGTAAATAAATATATCCAATATTTAAGAACAAATGAAACTTTCTTGAATTCTGTCATTTCAATGTTACCCATTAACTCTACACATGCATCTACACCTAACTTTTTAAAATTTCAAACGTAATTTTTTCATTTACTCTGTTCTGTTTTTCTCTATTATCTAAACCTATTATTTAAAACCTGGTCTCGAAATGGTTGTTCATATCCAGTACGAGGTATATGCCATATTTCTGATATCATTTTAAGGATTGTATAATTTTAATAATTAATTTTAAATAATTATTGTACTTGATTTGTATTTTCTACAAACAATGCCAGTGGTTTTTAATGCTATCAGAGCTAAACATAATATTATATTGCCTTTCTCATTATTAAAAAATAATAATAAATAAATAAATAATAATACCTTGATAGAGGCTTATATAAATGGTTATATTGAAATTTCAAATTGCCGATTGAACTAATAATAATCCCATTATACATTATAATCACACGATTAACGTTCTATTTTCAGGTTTATCCAGTAGAGGACAATCGTGAATTGCCAATTAACATTTCCATTAATTCAGTATTGGACTAATTATGGAATTTATATGAATACAAGGAAGCAATATCAACAAAATACATCTTAGCCTTAGGCAAAATTGAATTTTTACAAAAATATTATTTTTAACATTTATCCACTTGACCTTTCAACTATCCACTTAAACGATAATAATAAATCCATCAAAATAAATAATTGTTAATAATGACTGATTTATGAAAAGAACTGATCATACAATGCTAATTTTGAACTAAAAATTAAGTGGATATTAGCAGAGCTATCCTATTTTTCTTTTTAATTATTTTATATACTTGACAGTATTGCTAAAACACAATTATACTAACATTTATCATACAATAAATTGAGGTGTATAAAGTTTGTGTTATCGTTTCTTGTTATCTTTAATTTTAAGAGTAGCAACGTAAATACGGAATAAAATACCAGTCAATCTGTATGTATATACACATATTAAATCCTGCATTTTATTATTGTTTGTTTATTTAATTTATCATATCTTAAGACCACCGAATTTCGCTATTAAGAATAACTCATCTTGATTTTACTGTTGAAGACGGATATAAAAAATAAAATTAAATAATAATGTGCACGACGTAATTAAAACATATATTATTTATTGAATATTACAACATTATGTCACTTGCACATTGGTTATAGTGAGGTATGATCACATTCATACTATATGTACAAAAAAAATATAAAATAAACAGAAGCAAAATAACAAATAAATAATAATCAAAAAGTATATAAAAGAAATAGAATAGAATAACTTAAAAATAAGGAAATTAAATATATATATATATATATATATATATATATATATATATATATATATATAAATTCTCACATTTAATTACAGATTATGTATAAGAGACCATTGATTTAGCGTTAAATCCATATATTTTTACTTTGAAAAACGTCATATTCCTGATAGTTCAAGTGCATAAAAGCAAATATGTGTTAATTCATACTGAATACTGATTTTGAATTTTTTTATATTTTGGACATGTTTTCTAAGATCTTTGGCCCCACTGGGGGCTGTCAGAAAGGGGCAGAGGGAGGGGGCAAATCCCCTGGGCCCAAACGCCCGTGGGGCCTGGACTCTACTAAAAGTTTATACATTTAAAAAGTTTGTTAAAGTATAAGTATATGCAAATAAAAAAATCATTTTAATCAATAATAGATAACTCTGAAGTGCTCCTATCTCACTGGGACAGTGTAGGACAATTTATAAATATGTATGCTGTTTATAACTTCAGAAACTGTTGCCCTTTAAGTCCTGAGTTAGCTGAGACCATTGAATTTTGATTCGAATATTAAAACTTTTGCAGAAAAGAATGAAAGCAGTGTTTTTTTTATAAATAAAACATATACTTGAAGCTCCACTGTTGTTATTATAAACGATTTACTGAATTGAAAACTAGTAAATCATGCCATAAATATTAATATAACGAATATTAACCCCCAAAAAGATACAAAAATAAAATGTTACGTTAGGGAAATCCAATTGGGCGAAGTCCAACCATACAGTCCAATGTCACTAAAATTCAAGTAAAAACGAATTAAAACCACATTTTTTCAAATGATTATCTTAAATTTTGCCATAGATGTATAGTTTTCGCTTTATTTCAGGGATAAATAAATACTAAAAAACTTACAAATTCCAAGGCCAAAACTGTGTAAAATACAAAACCCGCAAGATCTTTCCGTCTTACCGGACTGTCTTGAGGAACAATCACGGGGTAGTTCATAAACTTTCATTTTATAACCACAGGCACTTATTTAATTTAGTAATTAGATTAGTAATTAATTTAATATTATATATAAATATATAATATTAATATTGTTTCATTAATTTAACTATAATCATATTTTAATAATATGACTGATTTAAAAAAAAAAATTTTAAGGCGTTAAATATACTTAAGTTATATATTTATATTTATTCAATAAAATACATATAAAATATATTTATTATGTACTAAATACCACACCTGGAAAGTATTATAAATATAAATATTTAAAAAATGAAAATAAACTATTTTTTTTTTGTATTTTGCATTTTAAGAGAGAAAATATACAATAGATTGTTTGTAACTGAATTTTCTTTTAAAATACAATATATATATATATATTTGTTTTTTTTATTTTTAAGATGCTAAAATTAAAAAAACATGTTCTATATTGCATTTTAAATAAACAAAATAAAAGCGAAAGCTGTGTATAATACAAAATCCGCAAGGCTTTTCTGTGTTACCGAACTGTCTTGAGGAATTATCACGGGGTAGTTCTTAAACTGCCATTTAAGGCACATTTTTAGTTTAGTAATGAGATTATTAATTAATTTAATATTATATACAAATATATAATCTTAATATTGTTTTATTTATATTATTATTATTATGTTTTAATAATATGACTGATTTTTTAAATTTATTTAATGCATTAAATATACTTAAATAATATATTTAAATTTCTTTAATACCATGCATATGAAATACATTTATTATGTACTATATACCACATCTGGGAAGTATTATAAATATAAATATTTCAAAAATTAAAATAAATTATATTTTTTTGTATTTTGCATTATTAGAGAGAAAATATAGAATAAATTGTTTGTAACTGCATTTTATTTTTAAAATACAATATATATATATATATATATATATATATATATATATATATGTATTTTATTTTTAAGATGCTGAAATTCAAAAAACATATTTTATTTTGCATTTTAAATACCAAAAAATTAATTACCAAATAGAGAGAGTAGTTATCTTATATTATTAAGCTGGTAGTCCAACAGTAAAGATTTTGGTTTTTTTTTTTTGTAATTTAAATACAAAATAGTCTTGGTATTTTGTATCTGAAAACAATTTAAATAATTTGTAATTAAAATACGTTTTACTTGAAAAGCAAAGCATATTTAATATTTTAGATACTTTATATTTAAAAAATATATTTTTTTAAATGCACACTGTATTAACTAAAAATAATAGAAGTAAATTTGAATTGGTAATATTACATGTACGACTTGAACAGAAACTACCTATTAATAGTACTAAAAAAAACAACTGTATTTTAATATTATAATTAAAATCACTTTTACCCATGTCTCTTATAAGGCTGTGATTGTATGCCATAGCGTGAATGATTTGATCATGTATTTTTCTGTCTTGATCATGCCGGAATTTTAGAAATGTTGGTTGTACAATTGGATTTTTCCAATTTTAGCCTAATCAATATATAATCAAAACATTTTAAAAGAAATAAAAAAAAAATAAATTGTTTTAACTGGCGTAAAACAGTGAATTATTGTTATCACAGTGTGATAGTAATTTTTTTCATAAGTACATATGAGCCCTTCAGTTGACATTGACTAACTATTGACTATTTCAACTATTTTTTTGTATCATTTTTATTTTATTACTTTTTTCGAGTATTAATACAATCTGCCACACTGAAGGGAATTAGTAGTAGGGCTATGGTATTCATTCATACAATATGTAAATAAGAAAGGAAAATAAATATAAATAACTCAAGTATAAAATAAAAATAAAATATTTATAGGTAAATTAAAATAAATAAAATAAGGAGAATTAATGCACACATATACAAGATAAATAAAATAATAGATTGAAGCAAGGAATAGATATTAGTGATATTTCCAATGGAAAAATGTATACCTTTATTCACAGTTCTATATTTGAACGCTGCAAATACCTCCTCTGTAATCAACTTACTATATTTGCAGATGTTATACATTTTTCAACTAGAAATATCACTAAAATGACTTTACTGAAAAATGTTAAAATTGGAGTTAGTCATTCTGCCAACTGAAAGGCTCATATATTAATATTTTGAAGGAAAAAAAAAATTAAATATTGATATGGAGGGAACCTGCTGAATTATTTCCATTCAAGCCCTCACTCTACTGACTGTCATCCTAGTTCTGGCTTTAGAGTCCAAGAAACAATGCAGAAAATAAAAAATGCAGAACTTCGGTTGATTTTTGTTTATTTGTTGTGGATTGGCATACAAATAAAACTTTTAAAATACATACCACACACAATTAAAAATACTTTTTATAAAGTACATTTTTTTAAAAATTCATAGTAGTCTTTTCTATGTAAGCTTAATAGTAACCGATTTCCTGTTAAACATTTTTTTTTTTAAATCTGAAAAATTAGAAATCACCATTGCATGTTTTTATTTTAGTATATCATTACTCCATCGAAAAATATTTTATAAGTTACTAAAAATTCAACTAGCTTAAATTTCAGAGTATCAAAACCACGTAGGAATATATAGTATTTTGGGGCTCATTAAAGAGTTTAGTAATATTGAACTATTAGTACATTTGTTATAATCTCCCAGTCATGTGGGCATTGGTGGGAACGAAATGGCTGACAGAACAGATAAAGAAGTTCTTACCCTTCGAGGACGTTGTGAAGCTTTCTTCACTGCATCCGAACTGGCGCGACCCCTGAAAGAGGCCACACACCAAAATTGGCTGACACTATGGGACAGCAGCCCTCCAAATAAATTAAATGTGATAAAAAATGAAGTGAAGCCATGAAGCAGTTCCAGTCGCAGTAAACGAAGAGAGGGAGTTGTCCTTAAGCGACTAAGAATAGGTCATACCAGGCTTACACACCTTCACTTAATTCCAGAAGAAAACGTGCCCATTTGTCGAAAATGTGGAGAGAGAATGACAGTGGTCCATTTTTTCGAGAGTTGTGCCATTTAAATCAGATAATTAAACAAATAAAGGATACCAGCAAATACATCAACTGCTTTCGGAAATGATGAAAAAGTCTTGAACAAAATTATATGTTTCCTCTCTGAAGAAGAAATGTTTAAAATCTCTGAACATCTCACGCGAGACTCCCCACTTCTTTCTTTCCCTTTTACCTTTTTTTTTAATTCATTTTTATTTTTTAATTATTTTTTATTACTGTTTGTTAAAATTAAATCAACTGTATAATTTATACAGGGCTGTTCAATGAACTGTTAAGTGGTATAGTTAATCATATAAACATATATTAATGCTTATTTATATTGTTATTTGTTTTATACCTCTGGAATCTTTTAAAAAAAATTATTATTGAAAAAAAAATTTTTTTCATGTTAATTTTGTTAAAAAAATGTTAATTTTGAACGCAGTACTAGACTCAAGATCGAACACTGTTAATAATACCATCATATTTATTTGTACAGGAATTTCCTTAGACAAATAAAATAAACTATTCTAATCTACATCAGATAATTAAAGAATAAAATGATAATAGCAAATACATCAAATGCTTTCGAAATTGAAGAAAAAATCTTAAACAAAATTATATGTTTTCTCTCTGAAGAAGGAATGTTTAAAAATCTTTGGACCTCTCATGCAGCATTCCCAACTTCTTTATTTCCCTTTTACCGTTTTTTATTTAATTTTAATTTTTTTTTAACTTAACATGCTAACTTTAATAACTGTAAGTAACTTTAACCTTAACGTGCATTTTACGTATTTTAAATTTTATTTTATTCCTAATATTCACAACTAGAAGATATAATAATATATAATTTTAACTAACCACGTTGAAGACCTACAGCTTTTACGCCTTTACTTTACAACAACCAACAACAACAATTTCAGAGTTCCTGAGTTATGGATTTCTTTTTTCAAACAAGGAACCATTTTTTATAAGTATTGGAGAATGAAAAAAATTGAGTAAAAATATTTTGTATGCTCTACAGAAGTGATAAAATAAAACATACTGCCCGCTATCTGAATTAATAGATTATTAAGTTATTATGAAATACTTTTAATTCACTTACCCGTAGTTATGTGTAAATAACAATTATATATTTTTTTTGTAACGTATAATGATGAAAACCAATTTCGGGAGCTTGGTAAATTTTCTTCTTTTGTACCATTTAGTTTACTTATCTTAATACTGTACACAGTCTTTATGGTTAGCTGTTTTTTTTTGTCTTGTCTTCTGTATAAAGTGTTAAAATTGTATATATTTTTTTTGTAAATAGACTAACCTGAAACCCACCCTAGTCCCTGCCACGTCTAGCATGGTTTAGATTTGTGCATGATCCATTTATTATTTTGTTCTATTGTTGGAGGATTACTAGAATGAGAATAATTTTTTAAGACACTAAGATTAAAACAGCAGGATATACAAGATTAAATTATGTTATAATAGAAATTATTACTATCATTTATTATATATTTTTTTGGTGATAATATTAACAATGATTTATATAATATATATATATATATATATATATATATATATATATATATATATATATATATATATATATACGCGAAGAGCGTATCGGGCCTATTGAGAAGTGGTTGCCCCAAGGGTATGGATGGGCTTCTTATACACTTGAAATGACGACAAGGAGAGGCTGTTGTAGTAAGGGCTATCAGTCAGGCATTGTTGACAGAGCTTCTGTCTTATCTGGGGAGGGGGGGAGGTAGGAGGAGAAGGGTGAAAGGGGGGGGGGTAGTTTGTCAGTAATTACGGCTGGGATTTGCGATCAGCTTTCATTGTCTCAAAGCTCTCTAGCGCAGTTCCTCTTCTACAACTCTCACTCATGCATCAGTAACTTATTGAAATATCCCTTAAATAATCTATAACTTATATATAAAAAAAACGTAATTGGTCAGAGTGTATCATCTTCAATAGGACACCAATCACCAAAGCTGATGAACATGGCGAATATTAGACATGGTATTCGTATCATTATGATTTTTTTTTATTTATTATTTCTTTATGACATTTACAACTGTATTACATAAATACATCAAGTAAATTTGGACATAATTGATATAATGACATGAATACACTTATTGAGTAACTACCCAATGGTAGCACTCTAATGATATGACTACATTAGGAGATCACGGGGCCATCTTCTTTTCAGACGCCTCGGAGGGTTATCAGGAATTGAAGAGGAAGCAAGGTTAGAAACGAGAGGGTTGGGATGATTCTGAAGTTTATTATGGAAGGATAGGTATCTGGATTGGGCCAGATCTGAAACATAAGGAACATTAAGATCTTTATGGATAATTTTATTAGTGACAAAGTAAGCAGCATTGAGGATTTTACGAAGGATTTTGGATTGTAAGGATTGGATGCGAGAGGAATTCGATGGTTTAGTGGAGCCCCATAGCTCTACTCCGTAAGTTCGAATAGGTCTTATTATAGTCAAGTATATGAGTCTTTTGTAATTAATGGGAAGTTTAGAGCGTTTGTCTAGTAAGTGCTGAAGTAATCGGAAACGTCGAGCGGTTTCAGTCTAGTATGAGGATTCCAAGTTAGTCGTTTGTCCAGGTGGAGTCCTAGGTATCGGATTTGCTCAACAGGGATAAGTGGAGTATTGTTAAAGGAAACTGTAGGACAGGAAGTCGTTGGTTTACGACGAAGGGTAAAGGTAATTTGGTGAGATTTATTGGAGTTTATTTTAATTCTCCAGTTTTGACACCATTCTTCTAGATTTGTGATGTGTGATTGAAGCATTTGGGATGCAATTGCTGGGTCATTGTTTTCTGATAGGATAGATGTGTCATCGGCTTATGTGGTGATGACAGTGTTGGGACAGGTAGGGATGTCAGCTGTATAAACTGTATAGAGGATAGGACTTAGGATACTACCTTGAGGAACACCAGCGGACTGGGAAAAAAGGGATGAATAGGCGTTATTGTGATTTACTTTAAAGTATCTATCAGTAAGATAGGAACGGATAATAAGGAAGTATGTAGGTGGTAGGAATTTTCGGAGTTTGTACAGCAGTCCTGGGTATCCTTATGATTAAAATCCTCTTTACAATGAGCACATTCCTGTCTACCAAACAGTGGATCAAACTGGTAATTAATTAGGTGAAATTGAATTGACGATTTAAGTTAGATTTATCACTGCAAAATTGTTAAATCCGCTTCTATCGTGTTGACTGTAAGGCAGTATGACATAAGCTTTCTTGGTTGTACTGTCGCATAATATGTTTTTCTTTGATAGAAGACATGTCACGAGGGCGTCAGCTATTGTGTAGGTTAACTACCACATGTAGAGGCCTATCAGCGAACTGAGGCACCTTATCTAACCTAACCACCTGTGGTGGTGATTGTGTGAGAAAACAATGTTCTCGTATATTGTTGTGTTTAGATAATTTCTGAGTTTTTAACTAATTCTATCTAATTTTTTTTTTTAGAAGAATAGAAACTATTAGCCCATCGCGTATCATTTACGTAAAGAATTTATTCAAAATGCTGAATCGGAAAGGCCGAAACTTAACTAAGTGAATTTTTACTATGCAAATCAATAAAGTATGTTAAGAGTTTTATTTGTTTCCTGGGAAAGAACGTTAGTCCAATTTTTAATTTAAGACTTATGAAAAATCAATAATAATTATAAAAAATAAATTAAAATCCTAATAGAAGCTACACATGATTTATATATTTATTTATTTTTTTAAAGTTATAATAAAATTCTTTAATTTGTTTTTATATTGATATTTATTTATTTACTTCCCGATAAATAATTATTGAAATTAAGTTTCGAGGTTATTATTATTATTTGTACATAGGTGGGAACGAGTTTTAGAAGAATTTTATTTATTTATTTTTAACTTACTTTTGTTATCTACAGATTTTGTTAGCATTATATATTTATATATATCCTTTAATTTGTGAAGTTATATATTTTTTTAGTTATATCAGTATACTTTCTTTACTACTACTTATTATTATTTTATATTTTGTTTGTACATTTTTATTTACTATGTTTTATTTATTTATTTTTATTATTTTTTTTTCAACAGAAACACAGAGTTTACTACTAAGAAGAATGTAAAGTATTTTTGTTTATTATTTTTTTCTAAAAGTGTATATTTATATTTTACCACTGTACATAGTTTTAAGTGTCTTGGCATTGTTTTAAGAGTTTTGAATATAGATTTTTTCATTATTTAGTATATAATATGTTTAACTAATATTTACTTTACTTATTTCTCTTTATTTTTACTTTTTATGTGTGTTTTTATATAGGCTAGATATAATATTTTAATTTTGTACTTTTTTGTTATTCTAAAGGGACTCCGTCCCAGAGGAAAATTATTTTCTATTCTATTCTATTTATTTTTTATTTTTAATTTGTTCTCAATTTCTCATTTATTTATTTTTTTGCATGTATGTATCTCCCATGTTTCTCACCACTACGCTGAGTTAAAGTGGCTTTTACCCTCCTTCCGAAGGCAATATTTCCTAGGTACGTTCCTCTACCGAATCATCAGCAACCATCGTCCTTCTTACGCCTACAACCTTCTCAAGTTCAAATCCTCAGTCCATTCCCTGTCCACAAGATCTCGACCTTTTCACCTTTACATGCCTTCTTACAGATCTGCCTCATTCCAAAATTCCTTTATTGTTCGCTCTGTCAATTTCTGGAATTCCCTCCCTATCAAAATTCGACATTCCCCATCCATATCCACATTCAAAACCCTCCTATTCCAATTCCTATCCCAAAAACAGTCTGATAGTTGCTAACCATTCGAGCTGATTTTAATAGAGAATTTGATATATTTTTATTTTTTAATTCTTTATTATTTTCTTAAAAGTGTATACTGGTCTATCAGTGCAAATAGCTTTAAGTGTCTTGTCACAGTATTAATTGTTTTGTACATAGTTTCGTTTGTTTTGTATATAGAATGTTTACCTTATTTTTTTTTAGATTACTTCTTTTTATTTTAGCCAGATGTAATCTTTTGATTTTGTTCTATTTTGTTATTGTCAAGGGACTGTGTCTCAGAATAAAGTTATTTTTCTATCTATCTATTTATCTATATTTGTATGAGTGAATACTTTTAACTCTAATTCTTATTGTCCTTGGGTGTGACAGATTGTGTTATTATTCAATAAAGAAAAGAATAAAATAAAAAGTTATTATTCTTATTGTTATTAAAGATTTGTTTTACCTGTACCATTACAACCCATGAAGGATCTTGGGTTCAGTACTATTTAGAGAAAGCACTGTTTAAAGGCCAACGGTTGTGCAGGGAGGGGATCGGGCCAGGATCACGCTCAACCGCCAAGTTTTCCTCCTTAATCAATTATTAAATTCAGAGTACCCACTTTATAGAGGGTGGTTGTGCCCCAGGAGGGTCTCCCTATCCCTGGGTCACCTCACGGCCAATGAAACAGAATAAATAATTTTTCTGCCATGATTCGATCCTGGGACCTTGATCATTGGAAGCATAGAGCCACCCCACTCCAAAATTTTATTAAAGATTTTACTTAGATAAAATAACCAATTCATCAACTGCTCATCCAGCCTTTGCCCAAATTTCCGAATTTAGGAACTTTCCACTGTTTGAGGAAAAAGGGAATTTCCCTATTGGAGCATTCTCAAATTGGATATATGTACTCTTGAAAGTAAACTCCTCTTTTATGACCTTATCTCTGCTAACATTATATTTGAAAAACAAAGGGTTGTAATTAAGAGGTGAATGATATGGGAGATATTAAACTAGGCAGAGAGGGGAATGTAGAGAAGATACAGGAGAGGAAAAGTAAACAAGAACATTTTAATCAAACTGAGCCATTTGATCTTTTATACATGAAGGCTGCCTGGGTTATTTATGGCGACCAGTGGCCCCCATATAGGGACAATAAATTTCATAGCGACCACCTTGCAATATTATCTCCCTCAACCTTCTCCACCACCTCTTGCTTCCCTTCCATTGTCACCCTTTCAGCGACAGGCACCTAAGAATTTTATAAATTACCAGAAGATATTTATTGAGCCTTTTCATATATTTCAAATTTATTGAATAATAGAGATGTATATATATATATATATATATATATATATATATATATATATATCTAAAAAAATGTCGATACATAAAGTATAGATATTTTTCAAGTATTGTCTGGGCAAATAAGTCCTTTCGGTTTTTCAGGGTGAAATAAAATTATTACACGGTATTCCAGGCATCCCCCCCCCGATCTCAGTTATTTATTGACCAATATAACATTCAGTCACTTGGACAATGGTTATACTGAGGTTGGAGCTTTAAGACACAAACCTTCAAGGTCATCAATGCCGAAAGATTACGTTTGTTTATCTCTGACCTAAATCTTTAGAAGTTTTGTAATTTTATTCAACAAATGATTTGATTTCAGTAAGTTTACCTTTAACTTTACTTTACCTTCGTGATTTTTTAGAATATTTTTTGTCCTGAACTGGTTAAATTTGAGATCCATAGATAGAAGTGTATTATTGGAAGATCCATAGATAGAAGTGTATTATTGGATTGTCGGCGTTTCGGTGGTTGCTGTTTGCTAATGAGATGTGAATGGGTTAGATTGGTATGGACAGTTCTCAGTCTGGTTAAGACAGCCTCTTCTCCGCGGATAGGGCGATTTGATATCGATCATGGTTTTACTGTTTTATTTTTTTTTTAAATATATTTTAATATGCTTAGTGGGTTCTATGAAGTATTTATTTTTTGATTGTATTACTCGTGGAGTCAAAAGAACAGCGCACCGGCCTGGAAGGGTAAGATCTTGTTTGGTTGCCACATCCGCGAGCTCATTCCCAACGATTCCCAAGTCGCTTCCATTATGGTGAGATAATACAACATTCACACTATATATACAGAAAATATAAAATAATCCAAACCAAAATAACAACTAAAGAAGATCGGGCAAAAGATTCAGCAAAATGCATCTTTCTTTGTTGACTTTAGTCGAGGGTTGGAAATCAATATACAAGCCTGGAAACGTATCCGAGCTGGTGCAAATGCTTTTCTAAGCTTGTCAGCTAATAATCTAGGCCCATAGTAATATATTGCACTGGCCAACAATGTCTGTAAAATTGCTCGTTTCAATATTTCGTGGGCGACCAGACCGTGGAGCGTCATTCATGTCGAATGTTCAGAACGAAATATGGCAAACCGATTTTGAAATGTGCGTTTCGTTCAGGCATCATCCTCATTAACACTGATTTTTTATGAGCTTATGCAGCATGCAACCTTTTTTAAAATAATACAGTAAAATATGCTGATAACATAAAACATTTTTTTCCATATTAATCTTGGAAGAGGGAATAAATTACTAATCTAATTTTATTAAGAGTTTAAAGAAATGGTTGTTGGCATATTACAACTAGGATAAACAATCCACCTTTGGGATTAATTAGGCAGATATAAATAGAAAAGCCGAAACGACTTATTTGGCAAACCTATGGAATATTATCAAGTTAATCCTCAGTGCAGGAATTTTTAGTTTGAGTTTACAGAGTTGGGAGATCGAATCAAGAATAAAACATTGAGCATAGGTCAATATATACAGTCATTAATGAATTGGTTACGATTATTATTATTTTTTTAAAACTTATTTATTGAAAAATATTACAATCTGTCTCAAAGACATTTATAATAGTGTTCAGATATCACATTCACACTCTATGTACAATAAATAAAATAAATTATACAGAAAAATAATATATATACAATAAATAAGAAATAAGAAAAGAAGAAAGATTATTAAAACTCTTATTCTAAAATGAGCAAAGGAAGCTCTTAAGAAAAACTTCTAGCTAAAAAGAAAATTTAATACTGGAGACGAACGCCGGGAATAACTGGTTTTAGAAAATATCTTAAATCATAATAATAAAACAAAAATCCTTATACCATTATATTATAATTATACCAATCCTTTGAACTTAAGGAATGCAGATTTCATTTAGCTGGATTTGATGAATATTTAAAAATCCAACGGATCATAAATAATTTTCTAGATGAAAAGCTATTTATTTTTTTTTGTACATTTATTAGTTTTAGAAAAACAAAATTCTTTTAAAAGTAAATAAATAAGGTTGGACGGAAAAATAATTTAGGTGGGGTGTCCATTGGAAAGGATGTCGGAGTCAACAGACGCTAAACCGATTTTCTTGCTTTTTTTAACTTATCTAATTTCCTGCCTATTTCCGAAAAGTTATCGCACACTTATCAGGTGAGAATTTCGTCCTCAGATTCTATTACAGGTTATTTTTCTTATTTTTTCCTTCTGATAGCAGCTGGCTCCTTCTCGGAAATATTTATCTATAGTAATATTATAATGTAATACAAAAAAAAAAAAAATAGTGAGGAAGCAAAAAAAAAATATTAATAGGTTTTTGCAGCAATATTATAAATACAGAAGGAAAAATAATATAAAATTTCTGTTTTATAAATAAAAGTGTATTTGATTCATTACTTTTGAAAATTAATTCTATATCACAGAGAAACACATAATTCGTAATAATTCATTTAATTATTTTTGCTGAAATCAGTCGTACTTCATTTTTTTTTTTCAACTGTTGTTTGTTCGGATTTTTAGGCGAAAAACATCGAGGCCATTAACGACTGCGTATAAATTTGTTTATCGCTGAAATACATTTAATATTCAACTTTTAAATTTTATTAAACATTTTTTATATTTTATTTTTTTAAAAATCAATACTAACTGTACTGTGTCTTTGTCATTTTTAATTATGTTAGATATTGGGGGTGTGAGTCTGAAACTAGTTAAATTCGAAATATAGAAAAAAACATTCTTGAAAAACGTTGTTTTTTTACAAACCTTAACTTAAAAATCCGGTGCGCGCAACACACAACTTTCACTTACCTGTATACTTTGAATAGACATTATTTTCTGGCAGTGTTGAGGAATTATAAAATTTTTGAAGTGTACTTTTAACGGAGCCATAGCTTAAAGCTTACAACTAACAAAGCATTAAGACCACTAAAATAATAAAAACCCTCTTAATTATATCAACGGTAGACAATAAAAACCTCGGTACTCTATTTGTTTTTGCAAGCCAAATAACTCCAGTTTCAGAGCTATGTATATATATGCCTAGAGAGATTTAAAAGTATATATCTATATTCAACCTATGAATAATTATGGGTTGTATGGCCAATAGTTATTAAACTATTATTTCCCATTGTAAACTTTAATAAAATGAAATTTGGAGATTTTTGTTGCCTGCCATAGATAGGTCAAAAGTTGTCACACTTATTTTAAGTGGATAATAGTTGGATTTTACAAAGAGAAAATTATTCACTTATTTAATTGTCTAAAAGGTTATATGTTTTCTAAAACTGTCATTGCTTTGATTAGATGGATTTTAAATATTTTTTTTTCAAACTTAAAAAAAGTTTACATTTAGTTAGTCAATTTTATTGAAAACATGTGATTTCCGTTATAGTGGGAACTTTAGAGCGTTTTTCTAATAAGTGTTGCAGTGGTCGAAAACGTTGGATGGTTTCTAGTCGTTTCAGTCTGGTTTGGGGGTTCCAAGAGAGTTGTATCGTAGGTATCGGATTTGTTCAACAGAGATAAATGGGCTATTGTTGAAGGATACTGTAGGACAGGAAGTCATAGGTTAACAGGTAAGGGTAATTTGATGGGATTTATTGGAATTTATTTTAATAATCCAGTTTTGACACCATTTTTCAAGACTTGTGATGTGTAATTGAAGAATTTGGAATGCAATTGATGGATCATTATTAACTGATATGATACACGTGTCATCGGCATATGTGATGATGACAGTGTTGGATATTTATTAGCTTAGTTTCATTTTGTTTAGTGTAGTTTATATACATTCATTTTTAGGATTATTATTTTGATGTATTATTTATTTTTATTTATTTGGAATAGAGTGTGAATGTGCTCTTTGAACACTATTATAAATGTCCTTAATCATGACACATATTAATATCTCTCAATAAATATGTTTAAAAAAAACAAAAAACATTTCTGTGTGGGACCGGAACATATTATATAAGAACTGTTGGCCAATAGTTCCCAGATCCTCATAAAACCTTTATAATATAAACCTTTATAAACGAAAACAGAGAAAGACTACTGAAAGTAAGTAAAAGAAAGTGCTGATGTCAAGTTGGGTTTTCTTTTGTTTAGTGACTTTGAGCGCAGTTTCTGCTCTACTCGACCGATTGGTCCTGAGTTGGCTTCTCCTAAAAACGTGACTTCATTTCAGACATTTTAGAAATGGTGTAGGGCTCGACAAAAAAGGTTTCATATCCAGAAATCGAAGTGAGTCACATAACGAGTAAATTGTTTTAATCATATTTTTTAACATTCAAAGGCAATACTAATAGAGTAGTTCATTCACACTAAAGAGTGATTAATCAAATTTCTTAAATTTTCCATCTAACAAATTCCGTCATTAATCTATTTGGATCATGCGATTCTTCGATTTCCAGCAGCATTCAAATTAAATTCATGGGGGTGGAGTTTTCTTCTCATTTGCAACATATACCATAACTTTTGAACCGTTGGAGATAAACTAGTAAAATTATTGAAGAAAATTCAATTATTAAAAACATTCTTCTGCATGACTTAATCGTAAAACGAAGCAATTAAATGTTAGTGTGTTAAATACAGTAAAAACATGAGATAAAAAAAAAAATATTTCAAAATTAGGGATGGCTGAGGACGGATATCTCGGAAACTAAGCGGTATAGCGAAAACAGGTATATAATCATATTCCAAATTGTATCAGCTTTTATTTAGTATGGAACGTGTTTGTCGATACGACGGATAGTTTTCCTGATATAAGCAAAACTTAGAAAAACAGCAATAAACGCTAGGCAAAAAAGAAAAAAAAAAATCAAAAGAAGAAAAATTAACAGGTATACTTACAATTTGAAGAGGAACCTATAATCTTAAAAAACTTAACAGATACATTAACAATTACAAGATGTGATTAAATTTTGTAAAAATTTGTCGATGTGATTACAATTTTTTGAAATATTTTGATTTCCTCATGAAACAATATTAAGTTTTTAATAGCATTGGGGTTCTTTTGGAGTGATTCTTCAAGGCTATTTGTGAAAAGATGTTGATCCCTAAGAGATTGGAATGCGTACCATTCGGTTAAGATATGGTTCACTGTGAGAGGTACCCCGCAGGAAATACATAGAGTAGGAGAGTCGAGTTTCCTCATTAAATACTAGTGGGTATGAATTCTTAGAAATAGCGAAATTGCTGTAGTTAGTAATTTTTTTAATACCAGTGATGCGGCTGAGCGAGAGGCGCTGGGATTTACTAGAGCTCTGCCTTTCCCTTCGGTAGTGGGAGGAAAGGCTTATCTCGGAGTTCTCTCGAATGAATGAATTTTCTAAATATTGCATAAAAGTATGCTTTTATTTAAAACGTTATTCTGATTAGTTTAGTTTCTTAGCATTATTATTTTGCTGTTTGATTTATTGTACATAGTGTGAATGAGCTACTTTATCACTATTACTAATTTCCTCAAATGTGACATAACATAATATTACTCAATAAAGAAACGTGTTAAAAAAGGAAAAAAAATTATTATCTAATAAAAACTTAATGGAATTTTTATAATATACCTAATGCAAGCTTTCAACGTTATTTTAATCTTTTACACTAATTCTAATTTTCTTAATGAGAAAAAAAAATTCCCCCTTTCTCACTCTCTTTTCCCCTCCTATCTATCTCCTATCCTCTAGTGTAATCATTTGCGTCAATCGGTGTTATTGATGACTGAAACGCTTCTATGTGGTCAATAATTACTCTATCGTTGTAATTAGGGACGATATACGTTCATTTGCTTCTATGTAATGCCAACAGGTATTTCATCAAGGCACAAGGGCTTCTCTCGCGAAATAGTCTCTATATCAATGTCTCTGTTGACTGAATAAGGGTAGATAATTCTGCAAGGGGGAGCGCAAATGATGTCGCAAGATTAAATTTATCATTATAAAACGACTTAAGTGATTATCTTTTCCTTTTTCATTTATTATCACTGAAAAGAGAAGACATTAAAATTATATTACTGCATTTATCCATAGTAGTAATTCTTTTTTTACGAGAAATGTCACTCATAAACTTTATCAACTTGGCCAATATTAATTTAAATATTAACTTCATAATAATTTTTATATGAATGTACTTTAAATAATAATGCAAAAAAGTGGAGTTAGTCGTGATCATCATTAGTTGGAAACATAAATAGGCCGAATTTAGTAATTCGAAGTATAATAATATATAATCTCAGCACAAGGAATAAGTCGGTTGTTGTAGTTATTAAGTCACTTTCAGTTATTCAATCCATATTCTCAAATCTTCACCTGAACCTAATCCACTATCCTAATTTCTTAGCACAATCCTTATCCATCTTCGATCATCCCTTCAGACCTCCTCATAGATTGATACGGCAGTGGCCACGAGATCTTTTCTAAAGAAGTTACTGGAGTCCCGGCAATAGCCAGTGTTTAAGAAATACAGGAAACTTCCCATTTAAATTAAATCAAGAAAAAAGAACACTGATGCGATCTCGAGCATACGGACTATATTATCTCAGATGTTAGGAGAGTGGCCGGTATTACTGAAGCGCTCACGTAGCGTAAGAGATTCACTAGACTGGCCAGTTAGAAAATTCTAAATTCCACTGATTTGCTTAACATGAAGTAAAAAAACTACAGCGGCCGGGAAGGGGCGAAGATGGGAAGAGAACGAAGATGAACAAGAAGACTGGCAAATAGAAGAAAAGAAAATATGCAAGTATCCCAAACCTCCTATATTTGAGCATTGTATACAATTCAAAATTATTTAAAATAAAGCAATCAATTTTACATCTTCACTTTTTTAGTCCATTAACTTCTTTAATTATACAGTCCACAGCAATAAATTATTACCAGCTATTAAAGCTGAATTATTATGTCAATATCCCAGACAGCCGTGGAAGAAATTGGAATAATAAATTAAAGAGCCAGCTTCTCCATTCAAGTCATGGAGTTGAATCCAGTCAACTCAACTGGATTCAAATACCGGTGACGCGGCTGAGAGAGAAGCGCTGGGATCTCTTACTGCCTCGCCTTGTCCTTCACACGTGGGGGAAAGGGCCTAGTTTCTAGTCTCTGAGCTTTGGTTAGACTCAGCTGATCGTAAATATGGTAATTCAGTATGAATGAATTTTTCATTCATCTATTTATTTCTTTTACTTGTAATTTATTTAATTTTGCAATGCATTTGTTAATTTTATATAATTTAAACTCGGAGTTACATTTATTTGGTTTTATTTTAGTTTTTGTCTTTGATATATAGATGTATATTTTTTATTCTTTTTTTTTTTTTTTATGGTATTGTATATATGGTATGAATGTGCCTTACTCAGCTCTAGTACTCAGTGCCCTTAAGTGTGGCAAAATTGATTATTTCTCAATAAAAAGATCTTTAATATTGAAAAACAAAGTTTCGATATTTCGCAAACAGTGTGATTGAAGTGATCTGGACGCACGTGACCACCAGACATCAGACACTGCAGTAGATTTTTTCAAGATAGTTAAGAACCTCGTAGTAACCTTTGAAACACATTTTACTAGAATAATTATATTTCTCAGATCGCTCGAAAATCCATACCTGCCCTCTAATAACTGTTAAGTGTTTTCAGATTCATTCCTCAAAAAGATAGGATAGCTGCTTGTAACTTCCCTTGTTTACCCGTATTTCGACAAATTTTGCTTGGTGAGGACTGTCTGCAAGGCTGGAGATAAGACTGAAGAGACTTATGAATTGTTTCATGAGGTTCATCTTTGGGATTTCCTGGCGTTCTCACGTTTCCTTCTGCGGTTTACCAGTTGAAGTGATTCTCCCTCCCTTTCCGCCGGCAATTCCTCCTCTGTATATTCCTTTTCCAAGTACTCATTACCAAAACTACATCCTAGAAATCCTTACTCTACGTTCCTATATACATACACTAAATACTCAATCTATTTATCCATGCATTTCCTCTCATAAAATCATTTTGTTCTACAAATCATTCGTCATTCGTGCTATCTTTTTTTTTTAACTCATTGTCTATAAGCCATTCCTTAACCGCGGTTTCTTTAAACAACTCCCATTTCCTCACCTACTTCAAATTAAAACTACCTAAGAATTATTTGTCTTCAATTCCGAACAAGAAATAAAGCAATTTAAAGCTGACTGAAGAGAGACGGAATGAATATTGCTCTGTTTCTCAGTAAATATTTTGTTTCATGGGGTTGTGTCGAAATCGTATTGTATGGGAAAAAATTAAAACTAGGCTTTTATTTTATTTAGGAGTCCCTTAATATGTGGTTTACGCAGAAGAGTTAACGAGTGTGTCCTATTTCCAAGGATATTGTAGCTGTAAATTCATAGTTTTTCTTTAATAGTTTTTTTAAGAAGGATGACAAAGTCGATTTTGATCATTTCAAAAGCAGGTATGGGATAAATTTTTTTTACTAATCCTGGTCTTGGTCTTGCTAAGACCAAGACCAATTCTGGGCAACCCTACCAGTCACCTAAAAGTACCCGTGTTTTCTGCAAAAATTACTGCAATTAAATGTTTTCCTTGTTATGGGATTAATTGTAGTAAAGATAATTGCCTTAAAACATACTATATTTATAAAAGTAAAAAAAAATAAAAATAATGATTTTTAAAATATTCTCCTTATAAGGTGTTTTTGAAAGTGTGATTTTCTCCAAGATTTCGTTCATAGGACAATCTTGACGTTTCTTAATAAAATTTAGGTTTAAAATTAAAAAAAAACTTCAAATTTTTTCAATCATTTTCATGAAAACGTTAATATTAGGGCTAGAGTTATTAAGTTTGTTATTTAAAAACGGGCATAAATTTCTATGACCGAAATATTGGAGAAAAACGGAATTTCAAAAACACCATATTAGGAAAATATTTTAAAAATCAGTATTTTTATAAATATAATATGTTTTAAGGCAATTATCTTTACTATAATACATCCCATGACATGGTAAACAATAAATAACAGCTTTGCAACAGTTAATTTTTGCTTTAAAAAAACGGGTACTTTTAGGTGACTGGATAGAAAATCACATAATTTCTTCAGACAACTTAAATTGAATCTCAAAAAAATTTCCGAATAAACCTCAGCTTAATTAATATGGACATAAAGCTTACTAACCGAGGAAGTTTCCCTTAAAGTGGGGTAACTATAGTATAGTTGAAGGGTGATAAAAAAAATCAGAAATAATTTCTGATTTTTTTTCAAAAGTAACCGAACTGTGCCGGCTCAATAGTCCTCTTTAAATGGTTTTAAGAATAACAACCTCTATTTTAGTTTAAAGTAAATTTTATCTAGTTTAATATGGAGCAATGCTTGATTACTTAAATTAAATATTTTTTTATGTTATCGCTTCCTATTCAACAAAAAACGTTGCTCTCTCTCAAAAGAAAATCTTAAGTTTCCTACTACTCTGCTATAAAATCGGCCAATTATTTATATGTACACTTCTATAAAAATTTCCTTCTACTTACGGCTCACTCTGTATTTTCATTACGTACAATTTTTCAATCATTGTAAATTTAAACTTTTATGATAGTCCGAACAAGCTATGCAATCTACGCGTTCGGGTTATCATAGCCGCCCCTCGTACTACTGACAGTTAATTAACATGTACCGGTTTGTAGTTCTTAAAGCCAGACTATTGCGTATGATGTCCGAAATCTCTCATTATTTTTGGAAGACTCATATACTTGAATATAATAAGACCTATTTGGACTTACGGAGTTGAGCTATGGGGCTTCACTAAACCATCTAATTCCTCTCGCATCCAATCGTTACAATCCAAAATCCTTCGTAAAATCCTCAACGCTCCTTACTTTGTTACTAATAAAGTTATCCATAAAGATCTTAATATTACTTATGTTTCAGATCTGGCCCAATCCAGATACCTATCCTTCCATAATAAACTTCAGAATCATCCCAACCCTCTCGTTTCTAACCTTGCTTCCTCTTCAATTCCTGATAGCCCTGAGAAGATGGCCCCGTGATCTCCTAATGTAGTCATATCATTAGAGTGCTACCATTGGGTAGTTACTCAGCAAGTGTATTCATGTCATTATATCTATTATGTCCAAATTTACTTGATGTATTTATGTAATACAGTTGTAAATGTCATTAAGAGGTATTTTCCCAGATTAACTTGTTTTAAATTCATCCATTTACTGTACTATTACCATTTTTTTTTTACATTTAATTAATGTGGAAACTGTTCAGTCAGGAACGAGATTCTAACGCGGAGGGTGTTAAAATTTATTATAAAAGTAAACTTGGATAAAGATAAATTGATTAGACACCACTTCTGCCTTATCAGCAAAGTCCAGTGTTTTCAATTCCAGTTTGAGATTAGGGGATAAGAGGGGGCGGAGATAACGGGACGGTGAGAATCACATTAATCCAAGGTTTCCGATCATTAAAGGCGATTGGCAAACAGTTGGCCAAACAGTCACGGTCCAAATTCCAGGAAATTCAAATGAAAGTACAATTGTATAAAACTCTTCAAAGATATTTCCTGAAAAGGTCCCGAATGCTTCATCGATTTTTCTATAAAAGAGGCCCAATCGTATTGTAACTCATTATTATTCTTAGGGGGCGTTGGCTCCTGAATAAATTAAACATCTCTCTTTTAAGGAGTACTGCTTGGTTGGACAAAATCTTATCTTATGTAATGTATATTTGTTAAATACAGAACGTAAATATTTCTGTTCATTAAAAAAAAACAAAAAAAAAAAAAAGAAGCGAATTACAGTCATTATACGTGCTATGAAATTTAATGTTACGTAAGCGATAAAAGTATATTACTTTGAATATAAAATAAAATAAATCCCAATATAAAATAAAAACACTGATTCTACCAGATGATAAAAAGGGCGTTGATTTAAAATAAATAATAATAACACTGCTGAGCAAAAAAAAAAAAAAAAAAAGTTTTAATCCTTTGAGAATTTACTACATTTTGATATGTTTGTGTACCTGAGTTAGAACCTGAAGTTCAAAAAATTCTATCAAGCACCATTTTCTAGAAAGTGAAGGCTGTTTTTGAATGTTTTTTCTGACTTCTTTTATTTATTTATTTTATTGTGAATAATAACATATATAAAATATTTAATACTGAACATAATATAACTTTATACCTAGTCAATGCGTATATATTTTCGCTTTTATGGTGTTCTTCAGCTGTCTGCCGTTGCGGTGTCTAGTGTTAATCGAAATCGGTCTCGGTCTTCCACTTTGCAAGACCAAGACCGACATCACCTATCTGTTGAAAGACCAAGACCATGAGTGGTAAAAAAAAAATCGATTTTTGAATAAAAATTAAGGCAAAATAGTAACTAATACTTGACAATTTTAGTTAATATATGTAAAGATCTGTTATTCCAAGTTTTCTTTTCTTTTCTTTTGTTATAACTTTCCATTGTTTTTATTTTATTCTATATATGGTATGATTATTTTATACATCCCAAATACTCAATGCCCTTAATTGAGGCAAAATATTTTTTTTCTCAATAAAAACAATTGTACATAATAAAATTGGTGTAACCAATATACTTTTGCATTTAACTCTTCTAATTTTTCATTCAGGCTTAGTTAGGTTTCTCATATCTAGAAAAATAAAGTAATATCTCTCCAGTAATAAGCAAATAGGTAATTGCGAAACTGTTACGAGAGTCTTGCGGAAGACTAAGACCAAGAACAAGACTTAGTACGCAAGACCAAGACTCGCCTTGGTCTAGCATTTGGGCAACACTACCCGCTGTGCTGTCCAACAGTAATCAGTACAAGCTCTTCTTATTGCATATACCACAATATCTCTTCTTCATTTGGGCTGTATATTGATGAAACAGTTTTCCGTGTTCAACTTCTCTCAAGTTGGAAGGGAACAAATCCGAATGAAAGTGAAAAAAATGAATTTTCAATGACATTTTGTAAGTAATCCATGGGCCTTATGTGATAAAAACAAGACTTTAACAATGTATTTGTGATTTTTTTTGCCCAAAATGTGTTGAGAAACATTTTCAAAAGCAGACTAATCAGTCCTTTTTTCAATTTCATTTATTTTTTCTTTGAATTCCAGGTCTTTAAATAGAGCGAGATTATGTGGCAAAAAAAATTCGTTAATCTTAGCACTTGAGCTCTAGAAATTTTTTCATGATGTAATACATTGTAATAGCTTTCAAAATCAAATATTTTTTTTCATTTTTCGTTGAAGTTTTCAATGATAAAAAAATGGCCAAAATGTAAAAAAAAAAACTTCACTTTTTTTACCTACAACACAAATTTGACATGGAATGGTACTGATGGTAACTACTATAAATTGGGCATTTAAATAATATGTGATGAAGTGATTCCTTTTGTTTAGTGTTTCACATTTTGCACTCAAGTTGTGGAGTAATTTTCACAATTCTATTATTAACAGAAATCTTGATCATATATTTTCATGAGAGTCGGATCTGCATTAATAGTTTCGTATATTTGAAATTAGTCGGCATCGACAAATACTGGGAGATCTGATCATTATTAAGAAAAAAATTTGAATGTTCACTATAAGATGAGCGACGCAATGTTATCATGTAACCTTCCTGCAAATATTGTTTATATTTATTTAATAGCCTGTTAATATTTGTTCTAATTATGGCTGAGATGGATTCATAAACTAGACTGACTTCCCCAATAGTATCTAAAAATACTTTTTAGCTATGAAATGAAATATATTTAAACTTAGTTATTTATATTCTCGTAATTGTTGACACGAGGATTATTTTACACATCAAAAGTATATATAAATTTTGAATTATTAAAAAAAAAATCCTGTACCATTACAACCTACGAAAGTTCAGTAATTTAAAAACAAGTACTGTTTCTAGACCAGCGATCGTGCAATGAGGGCCGATGTCACGTTCAATTGCCAGATTTTCCCATTAATTTAATAAGAGCACCCACTTTATGGAGACAGGTTATGTCACAGAAGGGTTAATTTCGATCCCCGGATTGATCCACTTCAGATTAAAAATAATAAATAATTATCTGCAACAGCCGGACTCGAATCTGGGATAGCTATCCCAGCTAAATTATAATATCGGGTAAAAGTTTAAATTATCAAGTTCTATCTCCCTAACATTCTTCCTGTCCTTTTTCAGGTACACAACTTTTCCCTTCCGTTTTATTTTTTTTTTTAAGGCTTAAAAAAGAGGCGTGCTTCGCTCATTGAACAAATCCCACTCCTTGTTCAGCATTCCTGTTTCCGACAAATCGAAGGAAATGGCATGTAAATTATTTTCGTTCCTTTTTTTTTATCAAATACGATTGAAGTGTTTCTTTAAAGTACTTGTTTCAGCAGAGCTCGGATTTTTTTTGTAATTCTCAACGAGGCACTCAAAAATATCTGAATAAAGTTAATAACATGAATAGCGAACATCAAGTATTATAAACTACTACGGTATTATTTTTATTGAAACATATTTTTCAAATACAATTCAATAGTAGCTAAAAGGGGACAAAAGGGTCCTTTAAAGCATTTAAAATAAAACGGGAAAGCCCTTAAGACGCTGAAAGCCGACTTAAATACATTTGTCTCGAATATGACATTATCAGTTAATGTCTTCCGAAAGCCTTGGCTTTCTTATTTTCAAATAGCTATAAATCGATGATGAGATGACATCGAATTTGAGTCAGAA
>OV725078.1:144944971-145022806 GCA_928085145.1 Nezara viridula
AGAAAAAAAAAACGAACAAAACAATTAGAATAAAATGAAGCTTATGAAAATATAAGCAAGTAAAGAGTTGATGGAGAATATGTTAATGTGTGGTGATATATGTCAGTAACTGTAAGTAAGAAAGTGTATTCCAATTTAATGTAAACATATTAGAAGACTAGTATAATTACCCCTAGGATTTTTTTGGAATGTTTGAATAATAATAATTGAACTTGAAGAATCACGATAAATAATTTAATGCAGATTTCTACAAACATAAAAATAAAAATTGAACATTGTACCCTAATCTAGTACATCTAAGATTATACCTCTGGTTCAATTCAGTTGTTGTTTTTTTTTTTCTTTTTTTTTCGGTTGGCACTGGAGACCATGAAGATCTTTGGCCGCGAGATGTGGTCTCCTTACAGTCGTATACTACTTTCAGGAGCTCAGATAGCCTGGAGGGGGTCACCCAACCTCACGTTGCTACGAACCATGGTTTCCATGGTGCAGCGGCAGGCCACCCGTGTCCATAGCCGATCCCTTTGGGGCCAATCTGGCAATGTCCTTCCCACCGACTCTCTCGGTTCAAGGACAGTGACAAATCGGTCTAGATCCATGGATTATGGCTGCTCGGAGTCAGCAGGCGCACGAGGACCTATATTCTTTCCCTGAAACAGACCGTCCATGGACCGAACCTCAGGGGGCTATTAACATCCTGGTAAACCACATCCCGATTCCCGATTCAAGTACACGGTGTAGGGTCATCAGTCCTACGCCGGTCGGTGTGAGTTGCCTCCAGTAGGCTGACGGGCCTCACATACCCCGGGGGAGGGGAGAGACTCGGGCAGCATGGCTTTCCCTGGTGGACGGTCACCCAATCGGGCGGTCACCCATCCAAGTACTAACCACGCTCGACGTTGCTTAAGTTTGATTACCTATTGCAAGCGCTAATTCAATATATATATATATATATATATATATATATATATATATATTAAATTTAACCAGTTTTATAGTAATTCTGTTATTAGACTGTTAAAATTGTGTGAACTTTTTATAGTTAGTTATAAAAAGGATCCTTTCAGGAATTAGAGATTATTTTTCATTTAGACACTTGTTAAAGAACTAACTGATTCCATGCCTTGATAAGACCGGTTATGTACGGAGGTGAAACTTAGGCCTTAAATAAAACTAATTATGACTGGCTTGACAGGTTCAAAAGGATGCTTCGAGGAGTATTTGGTGGAATTGGGTCAAGTAGGAATAGAAGATAGGTATACGATCTTAACATTTTTTTTTCTTTCAAAGGTAATATAAATTCGTTGGTTGAAATTGCATGGTCGTATCAGTAGAATAAAGACTGATAGGCAGAGAGACAATTCTAAGAAAAAAATTTCGTCACTAGAAAAAACGGACAACCAATGGCACGATGTTAGGTGGTGGGAGAAGTTATGAAGCAGCCGGGGATGCGCTTTGTGGAGGACAGACCCCTTTAGCAGCAGGTGTCGACTACAACTTCTGACAGTAGTGCCAGAACAAAAAGAAGGAGTTGTCGAAGGCACAGCATTGGTGAATAGTAAGGGAGCGTTTACGACTCGTTATGAGTGATAAGTGGATTCGTCTCGCTACAGTTTCTGTTCAAGCATTGTATAGTGCATCCCTCAAGTTCAAAGACAGAATTTGTTTTACACGCTTAACTACTACATAAAAATAGATCATTCTATAAAAAGTCAAACATTCCAAGTCAGACATGCTCAATTATTTTTCTGCCTTTCCGATTCCTCTTCAAGTAGATACTACTGTCAGATAAGATCCTATAGGATTTCGTGTTTTTCATCTAATACTTAAGACCGGTAGAGATCTTTTAAGAACTCTGTTTCCCTTAAACAGAAAAAAAAGGATACTTCCTAAAAATCCGAGCCTTCATAATGAATTATCTTAATAATCATTATTCAATTAAGAAATCGACATTTTTAATAAATCTACTGAAAATTGGAGGCATAATAACAATTTTCTACGATCCGGATACGAATGTAAAATCAGAATGTGAGAATCATTTTTTTTTTTGCTCTATTGAAGAGAGTTAAACCCACAGTATGGCCAACGATCCGTTGTTCTGACCGATAATAGAAGTTGATGTGATAATACCAAGTGTTTTAATAATAGATAAACTGCACAATGAGAATGGGGTATAGGAAGTTACCTCTGGCGGATGCTGTGGCGCCCAATGCAAAAACTTTTCCAGTAATTTCCTACTCAAAACAGGGAAGAATAACGGAAGCTTTTAAGAACTTGAAAGAAGTTTTAAATAATAATAAGATGGGGAACGATAAAAAAGTTTTATTTCATCAACGTTTGCCAAGTCTGTCCAACAAAGCTTTTATTTTTTAAAATAATAAAGTTAACAGACCTTTTGAAGACCAATATATTTCCGAATTAAAACTATAAATAATTTAAAAAATATATATATCATTTAGAATATAAAATAATTTTATTCTGCGACGAAGTCCCTTATTCAAAAAAGTACAAAATTAAAGTATCATATCTGGCCTAAGTAAAAACAAACAAAAAGTAAAAATAAAGAGAAAAAAAATAAGAGAATATTAGTTAAACATACTATGTACAAAATAAAAAAAATCTATATACAAAACACTTGAAACCACGCCAAGACACTTAAAACTATGTACAGTGGTAAAATATAAGTATACACTTTTTAAAAAAATAAATAAAAAATACATTACATTCTTCTTAGCAATAAAATCTGTGTTTCTGCATAAAAAAAAAGAATAAGAAGACGAATCTGGCATTAAGTATTTAAATGATGAATTATATGTAACTATATCATTATGTGAATTATTTTGAATAATATGTAAATTTACATAGAAGGTTAGCGCGGGTTGTCTGACTGTTTTTGGGATAGAAATTGGAATAGGAGTGTTTTAAATGTAGATAGGGATGGAGAATGCCGAATTTTGATAGGAAGGGAATTCCAGAAATTAACAGAGCGAGCAATAAACGAGTTTTGGAACGAGGCAGATCTATGAGGAGGAATGTAAAGGTCGGAAGGTCGAGATCTTGTGAAAAGGGAGTGGACTGAGCACTTGAATTGGAGAAGGTTGTAGGCATAAGAAGGACGATGATTGTTGATGATTTGATAGAGGAACGTACCTAGGAAATATTGTCTACGAATGGAGGGGAAGAGCCACTTTAACTCAGTGTAATGGTGAGACACTTGGGAGTATCTTGGGGCACCAATAACAAATCTTACGCAGCTGTTCATAAGTTTTTTCAGTCAATCACGGTTTCAGCCATTTATATGATAATGATTTCGGTTTGCTGTGTAAGAAAAGGGAAGAGTATAGAAATTATACACGTATTCCTATAGAAAATTATCTAACATTTTTTGAGTTTTCTAAATATTGAATATACGAAAACAAGGAAGAGTAAATACTAAGATTATTAAGGATATATTTGATTATTTATTATCATTATTATAATAATGGCGCTAGGGTCCTGCAAGAACTGCTACTTCCCTCCATTTTCGAACTCCCAGCCGCCTCAGATCGTCCTCTACATCCTCCAGCCATCTGATCAGAGTTGGTCCTCTACTTCTTTTGTTATGCGGCTTCTCATGCAGCATCCTCTTTGGCATTTTTTCCACATGATTTAACCATCTGATTCTGGCTCTTTTTATAAATCACCAAATTTCATTCTCAAAGATTCCGCCCCATATTCTTCTCAATACTTTTCTCTCCCAAATTATTATTACTTTAGAGGTTATTTTTTTTAGATGTTTATTGTCATTTAGAGAATGGTAAACATTTATTTGAAGTATTTTATTTAAGATACTAAAAATGAATATGGTACATTATAAATTAAATATTTCAATTTGAAAACATATCTTATTACTTGCTTCCGCTTTGAGGTGGTGGGTAACAGAATGCCTAATAGGAGGGAGTTATGCGAGGCTAACTAATATGGCCTTTGGCAAGGAAGCGGGCAACAGGGCTTTCAATTTAAGCACTTCAGGGCACAAGATCCAATCTATCCATATTTAGGCCCTGCATCAATTTCCTACGCTTTGTTGTCCACTATCTACCACAGAGGATATATCTAATGTAATATACTTGCTTGATCCACCAACCTGTTATGATATAAATTATAATAATGGATTGAAACAGCTCCTGTTTCTAACTTCAACCATCCGAAATTAACAATTAATAATATATGATGTTGCCATGTTTTAATTTATCTTAGTTCAAAATGTATTAGAGGTGCTGATGGCGGAGTGTGTTGGATCGTTGCCCGGTCTAATGTAGAAGTTTAAAGAAATAAAAAATTTCCGAACTGTGGTTTCGTTCAATTTATTCTTTGTTGATTAAAAATAATACAATCTGAACCACACAATATATTTAAATTAAAGTTATACAATTTGAGCAACGAGTTATACTAGTAAACGAATAGTTGTATAATTTGTAAAATGGGGGTTGTTCCGCCGTTAGGCGGACAGGAAGTAGTCCTCTTGTTTTCAATAATAATATAATATAATAATAATAATTTTATATAAAATAAAGCTTAACTAGAAATATTTATCTTAGAAAAGCAATTCTCATGGAACATATAACTAAATTATTAAAAAGGCCACTTTAAGTTTAAGTTAATATTATTATATATATATTTTTTAATGTATCTATTTAGTGAATGATATAACATTCTGTCACTTGGACAATATTCAAATTAGATATGGAAAAAAAAACAACAACTTGCCTTATTCTTCATAATATTATGCCAGACTTATCTTAGGATGTAACACTTTTAACAACATAGGTAAGAAATAAATAAAGGTCACAACAGAAAAAAAGAAAAAAAAAACTATGTATTACCTAAAAGTCAAAATGTGACATCGATCGACAGACTTGGAGAGACCGAGGTAAATTAACCGACCGAGGTTATGTTGAACCATGAAATCCAAGAAACCTAATTTGGTCGATATGTGACCGCCGGCATAAAATTGCCGAGTAAGTAGAAAATACTTGAGGGAAAAATTCTCTTACTTAAAATTGACCTTAAATCAGTGTTCTGTAAAATCGAAAATGAAATACAGATCAGTCTTAGGCAGTCATTTTTATAAATTTGGTAAATGATTATATTATGGAGTTTGAAAATATTACCTACTATAAAACGAAAAATTAATGATATTTATATAATATATTAGTATCCTGTTAAGAATAATTTCTTATAGTATTATATCCATCGGTAATCGTTACCAATAAAAGTTCGCTGTATCAGAAACCCGGTTGCGTATTTAATGTAAAAATATCAACTTTAATGAAAATCCATACATTTTAATTTCAAATTTGTAAGTCCTTGCGAGCTTCAAACATTATTTGTGATGGAAACGACATCTATTCGCCAGGAAAAGTAAAGAAAAAAAAACCTACTAAATATTTAGTAATTTTATTAATATTAGGTATATTAGTAACTAACAAATAGAATCGGTGGCACAATAGCATAGCAATTTCTTGTGAACGTTGCGACCTCTCGTTCAATTGACAACGAGCGACTAAGCTGCAAAACGAAATCTAGCGACATTGAGCTAGGATCCTCTAACACGAAGATAAAACACGCTATGTATTTTTCGAGCTACAAGAGCCGCAGCAAGCGGCACTTTGCTATAATATAAAGTTTTAAAAAACAATGTAAGTTTTTATTTTTAAAAATATCATACTGATTAATTTACTAATGGCAATAATCATTAATTAATTTTTCATAATTTTTAACTCATATCCTTTGATACAGATTGTTATATTTTTCAATAAACAAGTTAAAAAAAAATTAATACGATGTTTAGTAAATTGTCTGTTGAGATTGGTTAATCTCAAGGAGGTTAAGAAAGGGAGGAATCCTCTAGAAAAAAGAAAAAATCGGAACAGTTTGTAAGATATCTTGCGGGAAGCCAAAAACCACGTGTGATAAAATCAACCAAGATGTGGTCAGTAGAGCTGTAAGCAGTTAACTGGAAAGCAATAACTGAAGATATCAGTAAGAGGTGGAAATATGGTGGTTTAGCTGAAGATGCATAAAAGATGATATTTTTTATCCTGTCAGTTAAAAGCACTCCTGTTTTAAGCAAAAATGACTAAAATTAATTGTTGCAAAGCTTTTATTGTTTTGGTATTTATATGATCTGGGATGTATTTTAATAATCCCAAATGCCCAAACACACATTTTATATATAAAATAATTAATTTGAAAAATACTGATTTTTGGAATATTTTCGGATAAATTGGATATAAACTGTGTTTTTCACCCAGATCTCTATTATAGGAATTCATCCGTATTTATATGTGAACAACTAAATATTCCTGATCCTAATATTTACGTTTTCATTAAAATAATTGAAGCAATCAACATTTTTTTCTTATATTAACTAGAAATGCTAGTTTTAACTATGAATAGTAACTTATAAATGAATTGAGGCAAAATGTATTTTTTCTAAAAAATAAAAATAAATAAATGAATTAACCTGTCACTTATAAATACGGATCAATTCTTATAATAGAAATCAGGTTGAAAAACTCAATCCATCCAATCAAAATAAAAAAAAATCAATCCAATCAAAACTCAGTTTAAAAACAATTTACCCGGAAAATATTCCAAAAATCAGTTTTTTTTCAAATCAATTCTTTTTATAAATAGAAATAGTGTTTAGGCAGTTGAGTTTGTTATAATACATCTCAGATCATGAAAAAACAAGAAATAAAAGCTTTGTAACAGTTGAAGTCATTTTTGCTGAAAACAGGGGTACTTTTACTTGACAAGATAAAAAATATAATTTTTTTTCACAACTTGAACTCATTCTCAAATTTCTTCCCTAGAAACCTCAACTATTACAGATTTAAAGCTCATTAAACGAAATATTTTATGCAAAATTGGGGAAACTGTAGGACAGTTGGATGATTAAAAAACATTTGGATGATAACTTATGATTTTTCTAAAAACCAGAACTTAGCTTAGTTTAGCCGCTTAAAAGTCATCTTTAAATGGTTTTTACAATAATAAACTCTATTTTCTTTCAAAGTAAATTTTATCTAGTATAAAACGAAGTAATTATTAATTACTTAAATTAAATATTTCTTCACACATTTCTTGTTATTAAAAAAAAAAAACACTTAAAAAATCACCAAAGTTTGATTTGCTACTTTTCTGATGAAAATTGGCCCATTTTTTATACGAACTTTTTTTTAGCTCTTGAGGTCTGAGTGTGGGGTCTGCTATCCCCAGTATAAAAAATTCCCTCAATTTACGGGTCACACTGTATATTATTTTGCGGTTAATTCGTTTTTATTTATTGTTTGTAGAATGTGAATGTGATCTCTGAGCAATGTTATAAATGTCCTTTGAGACAGATTGTAATATTTTTCAATAAACAAGTTCTAATAGACTTGAATAATCCAAAAAAAGATCTGGTGCGCGCAACACACAACTTTCGGTGGATTTTAAATATTATTTTTTTCAATCTTAGAAAAACATTTAAAAGTTACATTTAGCAAGAAAATTTCATTTAATTTCCTTGGCAACATGTGATTTACGTTAAATAATGTTGGTTTTCAGAATTTATTATTTTTTTTTTTTCGCCACTCTTCGTTACCTTCTACAGCTTTATTTATTAAATATTATTTTTTCTAAAATTCTCCGCTTTCCAATGATGTATGACACTTATACATTTTCGACCTGTATAAGAATTTTTATTTTTTTCTCCTTTATTCGATTATCAAATTCTTTTAAAAGTTATATTAAGTATTTTTTCGTAACTTTGTATAATGAGAGATAGTTGATTATTTAAAATAAACCATATTAAAGATATTTTAGAGGAAGGCGCATATGAACATTGGGCATTTAAGCCCTGTAAAGTAACATCAACGGGGATAAGACCTAAATGATATTAAAGATTACTTAATTATACAATGATACATAGAGTTTAATAAAAATCGTTAGAGCAGTTTTTGAGAAAATTGTAAACATGTGTTTCAGCGTTCATATAAAGTGGCACTTCCGGTTAGCTGATTTTAAAGAAAAAGTCGCTGTCACATACGGCCCATATACAAACCTTAAATACTTAATATAAGTTTCGTACTACTTTTCGTTTATGAGCTAGACTGTTAACACACACACACGTTTGTTTCATTATCAAATACGTTTATAGACCATTTTGCGACACTTGGTTATTTGGACTCAGGGGACCTCAAAACATGTATTTCCGTTGGAAACTGAGATTCGAAAATTTTCACGATCGCAATACTCACACTTACTGTATATTTCATATATACGTAAGTGAAATTAAAAAAGGAGCTATTTAGGGAGTGCTGCCATATCTCGAGAAGTCTGTGTATGTCATTATTTTTGATTTGTTCATTTTTACTGGTTATGTTTATTTACGATAGTTGTAAATTTCAATAAATAAAAAGAAGTCTAGTCAGCTACAATTTATTTCTTATTTGTGCGTTTTATTTCATCTATGCCCGCTTCCTCCGAACTTCTCTTACGACAATTAAAACAGTGCCTTCCCACTTTGAAGTTTACAGGGCTATTTCCTCTATTGTTCTATTTTATTGCTAAATTAAAATTAAGAGTGGCGAAGTCCCCCCCCCCAGGTGGGAGTGGGGCTCAGCTGCGACCGACAATGAAACTGGTCGTTCTAATTGCAAGGTAATTCTGCCCCACCGCCTGGGGCTCACACCTCCCACCTCTATTATATTATTGACATTGTTAAACGTTCCATTTAGTATTATATCCAATTATCCGTTAAACGGATGAACCTTTAACGGGTTGAATAGATTGTATTACGCACTTAATTTTATTGAGCCTATTTTCATATTTTTTCTGTATTGAATTATTTTTGTATTTTATATTTTTGAAACCATGGCACAGTTTAGACATAAATTCTGTAATCGACAGAAATTTTCCCCTGGCTAATTATAAATAGGGCATATACGTTTATCTTTGAGGTGTTTATTTTATTATTTATTAGTTCATAGCGAGGGTTATAACTTATATGTTTATATCGGGTTGGCAAATAAGTCCATTATTTAAAAAAAAATTATTTATTGAGTATTACAACAATCTGTCTCTTGGACATTGGTTATAGTGAGGTAGGATAACATTCACACTATATGTACAAAAAATATAAAATAAATAGAAGCAAAATAATAATCAAAAGTATATACAATAAAAAATAAAATCTCGGCTATGTTTCCATTTTTAATGTTTGCGTCCCTCTCATTGATTTTCGATCAAAAAATCACAAAAAAATATTATAACTTCAATACGACTATACTTATCTACATGAACTTTATTAGGAAATTAGTGCCACATAAACTTCACAAAATGAAATCAAGAACATGACCTTCGTGAACAAATTACACATGGAGATAAAAAATAAAAACCTATAAGGAGTTTTTGTTTATATATTTCTTACGTAGGTATTAAACCATTCGTACGGCTTTGAAAAGCAATAATTCACCTTTTCAACGAATATAGTAACATTGAATTTGGAGAACATCCTGAAGAGTTATGGATGATTGGAAGGGTGTGATGTGTTCCACCAAGACAACGCTAACCCCACACCTCGCAATAAATTATTGAGCCTTGGACGGGACCTTTCGCCCCACCCTCCCTATTTACCACACCTAGCTCCAAGTAAGTACAACTTATTCCGGTCTCTGCAGAACTCCATGAATGGAAATAAATTCCAAAAAGAAGATGACATCAAAAACCACTTGGATCAGTATTTTAACAATAAATCCATACATTCTATGAACATGGCATTATGCAGTTAATGGAAAGATGAGAAAAAGTCATATTAAATAGTGGTCAATATATTGTAGATTAAAATAAATTTTATGTCTATAATACATGGAGTTTCATTTCACCATGAAAAACCGAAAGATTTATTTGCCAACACAATAGTTCCACTTTAACAATTTCTGTTAAACGTTTTTTTTTTAATTTTTAAAAGGTATCTTTGGAATGTTTACTGTCGATAGTTTTCAGTTCTTCTGGAACAAGACCTTTTCCTCTTGCAACTTTTTAAGTAAAGGTGTTTCACAACTTTTGTTTTTTAAAAATAATATTTAAAATTTCTGTCGGTTTTGCTAAAAATCCGATCTAAAAAATTACTTTTATTCATAGCTAAACAAACAAATGACACATTAGCATCTTCTGTAAATCGTTTCAGATAAATTATAATCTAAGCCTAATTACTGTTTATTTCTCATTTAACGGAACTTTTTTTTAAGAACTTGAATATACACAATTTAAACTTTTACCATAAATCTGAAACTTTATTACAATAAAGCTCCTTATAAATTCTACTTTATGAACACTTTTCCTAAATAGTTTAACAGAAACTGTTAAAATAAAACTTTTTTTTTTATTATTTGAAAATTAATACATTCAGCCGCATTGGGCCCTCCAATCGCTTAATATTGATTGATAAAATTAATATTAGGGCTACATTAAACATTCACACAATATATACATACATATGATAACTAAAATAGAGATAAGAGAAAAAGGGTTGGGAAAAGTAAAATAAGAAAATTAAATTGGTTAAAAAAAGAATGAGAAAGTAAAGGAAATTGAAATATATAAAACATTCACACCTATATACAATAGAAAACTTTTTTAAAAAGTATTATAAAAAACTTCAATCCCTGAAAATTTATATGAAAAAAAATTATTAATTTTTAAATTAAATAGGCTGTATTTTAAAATCACAAAATACATTGTATTTTAGATACTGTAATTTAAAATAATCATCCAAATGATTATTGCCTAGTTCTACTCTTTCCTCCACTCTAGCATCTATTTTTTAATAATCTGATTTTATTAGCATTGTATTTCGAATTAAAATGGTCCTATAATTTAAGTATTGTACATACAGTTAAAAATTAGTTGGCTTATAGTGTACTTCAATTATTTTTTAATAGTTTTGATCTCTTTTATCAATTAATCTCTTCTATTCTCCTTCATGGATGCTTTCATTTGATATATTTATTCCTTTTTTATTTCAGAGAATTATCAAAGATTATCAGATGTATGTTCTAACAAATATATATTACAGATTGCTGTTATTAATATCATACCTACCAATTGAACTCATCGATTCCATTATGACAGAAGTATATTGAGCCGTTACTAAAAAGTATGGCAATAAACTAGTGATATTGCTTTTATATAATATTTTTCGGGATATTTATTAGTCTAGTGTAGGACGCTCCACCATCAATCTCAATATTGGAAACTGAGTGGGTAGGTAGGATATGGCTAAGGAACCGACGGGGGAAGCGGCCCAGTTGAGCCAAACCATTCCATCAATCCAACCAACATTCACTCCATCTCACTCCGAATATCCCATTGGGTCTTTGCTCAATGTTAGAAAATTCATTACACGATCATTTAAGATGGTGGATTGATAATTGACTGTCGTAGATGTATTGAAAAGAAGTTGGTCGGGGTGTTAACCAGTCAAACAAGGGACAAAGTAAAAATAAATAAATTATATTTATTTTTGTAGAACTTTCGGACCAAGTTTCAGGGCACTAATAATAAAAAAGAGGAATAACATAAACTAGTAGGCCCGTGCGAAAAAATCGCACAGCATATTGTTATCAAATGCCAAATTAATAAGAAAATGCAACTTATCGAAAGATTAAGACATTAAATGTTAATTTATCGATAAATATAATCCACAAAGCAAACAAAAACTAAATTAGATCTTCATTTTGTTTGGAACCAACATGAATACAAATTTAAGTAAGCTGTATATTTGCTAAAAATTGTCCGATTGCTATGATTTTTTCCCTTTTGTAGGGAATTTAGTAATCTTTTATATAACCCAGGGAAAAGTGTGTTATTTTTCAGTTATTCACAAATAAAGTTTATTTTCTTTCATAACTTGTTTGCCTGAATTTTCTGGGTGATTGGACTATTTTGCCAGCCTGAAGGAGAAGGAAGCCTTCAAAATTGGTGGCTCAATCTCGGGATTTGGTGAAAAATTAACGATGATATGGCTTGCCGATCAAAAACACCATCGATGAATAATATAAACTCCCCCTCTCTCTATCATAGAGACCTCAAGTCGACGAAATGAGACATGTATTCAATGACAGTACTACAATTAATGTAAGGTTGTGTGGATGCGAACCCTATGCCTTGCGTTATCTCTAAAATAGTACGTTTTTCGGCTTAAAAACGCAGGATCCGATAGTTACGAAGGAACTATCCGGGTCTTGCTGTACGCATCAAAATCTTTAAGATCCAATTTGTCCCGTATCGATCTACAGACCTACCACCGTTCCAGTATCGAAGCCTAGAAAAATGTTTGTATCGACTTTATTTATTTTAGAAAGAAAAACAAAAGTGGAGAGTACGATTCGCTAACCCCCCGTGAAATTCTGAATCCAACGGTACCCCATTCGTGGTATTTGAGCATGACAGGAGCTTATATTTGGTACAAAACCGATTTCGAGCCTTACTGTAATAATATATGTACGGATATGTATGGATAAGAGAAACTAGTTGACGATAAAAGTAATAACATGTAGGTAAAATATATAGTCTAATAATATGTAGGTAGAGTCAACTTAACATTAATAAATATGTGTAAAGGCTAATATATCATATATAATTTTTTTTTTATAACTTCCTATGTCCTATTATATTATTCGTCTCTAACTTTGTTACCTTTTATCTTAAATTGCCTATCTTTGTTTTCGCTACTTTCTATTCTCAACTATTATAATTATTTATGATATATTAGCATTTCCACATATCCATTAATGTTAAGTTTACTCTACTTACATGTTATTATACTCCGTGGTACAGACCCCTTTTTATCAAATTATTAACATCCTCCTGAGAAATTTGTAAATAGCGTCATTTCACCGCAAACTAAAACAACTTTATTTACGAAAATTCTCTGAATTTGGACGTTTTTAATTTGGAGATGGCCGAAAATTATCGATTTAATTAGGTACAAAAATTCAAGAATAACAAGTTGCTTTCATCTTGATTCGTGAGATAATTTGATCACAAAAACGAGAAAAAAGGTAGCCTTCAAATTATTGAACCGTTTGGCGTGACCTATACTCCCAACATTTTAAAATAACGAGGTTATACAGGACAAAAGTATCATGTTATTACTTTTACTGTCTACTTGTTTTTAGTATTTATGTTAGGTTGTATTTTCTTTTTTAGCCCCGATGAAGGCCTGAAACCTGGGCGAAAATTTCAGCAAAAATAAAAATAAATATAATTTATTTATATTTACTTTGTTCTTAGTTTGACTAAACACCCCAAATAAAATCATCCATAAAGATTTTATTATTACCTTTGCTGCAGATGTAACTTCAATGAAATATAATAGAAAATAAAAGATTGTTTATATCGTGAAATATATATTTTTTTTATAGGATGACATGACTTTTCAATAAACAGAAGTAGAGATAAGTAAATATGGATATCAAAATAGTAATTATAATAAAGATACAGAAAACAATATCAAATACAATAATAGGCATTAATGGTACAAACTATTTTAATTACTGATTTCAAAAATTAAAACTACCACAAAAGGACAAATTTCAGCTTTATATCCTGACAAAATTAGGAATATGTGAGTAATAATATTTTTTGAAATAAAAACCAGAAAAAAAATCTCATAAAATAGCAAAAAAAAAAAAAATTATCCATAGCAATGTTTATAAGTTTGCCCGTTTTAATTAATTATTGTGAGTAGTTTAAGTTCCGTTTGTGTTTATATATGTATATGTTTATTTTTGATACTATTATTATTATTCTATTATTCCATTTGTTTTTCAATTTATTGTACATGTGGTGTGAATGAACTCCTGTATCGTAATTACTAGTGTCCCTAATTGTGAAAATGTTTAATAAAATTGAATAAAGAAATTTAAAAGTGATAAATCGTCAGGAAGCAGTCATTTTTTTATTGGTGCCGACGTTTCATCACAAGGATATGGGTCATCATCAGGGCGTGTTTCGAGCACAGAAGGTGTTCAAATAGGTAAGTAATCTATGTATCATCTATGAATGAAAGATGAAGATATTGCTAGCCAATTATACAGTTTAGCCAATTTTCCAATGTATTGCAGTATACACACAATGATTCAATGGAATATAAAAATATTTAAATAATAGACGTATAGGTATAAACGAAAAGTGTATAGATATAATTGGAAGTACGGAGGCTGTCATTGAAAATACCTTATATTAAATGAAAATAGGATGAATGTCATCGTGTGCCTAATTATTATTATTTTTTTTTTTTTTTTGCGCCCTCCCCCACAAATATAATTTATGGATACCGCCCCTGCTTCAGACAGAACTAAAAATAAATGCATAAGTTGTCTCTTAGAATTAATACTAGGTATTTTCTTGATGCCTTTGTTAGAGAAATGACAGAGGTTAAGAGGAGTAGGCCAGAAGGAGCGGTGTTAATCCTTGGATTCGGAGACAGAGCTCACTGACTGATGGAGATGATCCATCCCCATCAACCAAGGACCCGCTAAGCCTTAAACTCCCTCCCTTTCTGCAGGGAAAAATTACTATGGCTAGAATTTCTCAAATCCTCAGTTAGTTAAAATATCTCCCGAGACGGTATAATTCTATCGTTTCTGAAAATTATTAGAGTCTGTTGAAATTGTGCGTGGCGCAGACCCATTTTTACTAAATTCTTAACATCCACATCAAAATAACATCCGATAACCGAATGACTTCATCTTATAGTAATCTAGGTTTTTTTTATTTACGCCGATTCTCAGAATTGGGGCGTTTCTTCATTAAATTAATTAATTTCAAATGTTTCATAAATTAACATGTATACTTCTGTTATAAACATTTTCATTTATATATATATATATATATATATATAAAGAAGCATCAGGTTCTAACCAATCCCCAACCACCTTTAAGCTTGTCAGTTAATTAATACTATTAACGCATGATGTTATAAAAAATATCCTTAAGATACGGTTTACAATTAGTTCAATTTTATTAAGCGTTTAATTGCACTAAAAATTATAAAAACTTATTTTTTTTTTGTAGGTACGTATAGCTTTAAGATTTAATTAGTTTCGCCTAAAATTAGGCTTAGCATTGCAAAGCCCAAGTCTGACTACTGCAAGACCAAGACTGTTAAAAAAAATCGTTTTGTGAATGAACGTTTGAGGCAAAATAGTCACTAATACTTGACAATTTTAGTTACTATGTGTAAAGAATTGGTATAACCAATATACTTTTGCGTTTAACTCTTCTAATTTTTCATTCGGCCATAGTTAAGTTTCCGAGACTCTTGCGCAAGAGCAAGACCATGACCAAGATTGAGTTTGCAAGACCAAGACCCGTCTCGGTCCCGCATTTGGGCAACACTACTTCTGATGAAGATAATTCATATGAGAATCATGGAGACTATGATTAAATATCATAATCATGGCCAAGCCTAATGTTTTTTTTTTTAATACGGAAGTTTAGAGTTTAAGAATCTACTTTTTTTTTAATTTTAAATAACAATATTCTTTTGGATGAAAGTTGTATTAAAATGAATACTACCAATATACTTTTGCATTTAACGCTTCCAATGTTTCATTCGGGCTTAGTTGGGTTTCCCCTATGTGAAAAATTATACTCCATAATCATAGGCTAATATGTAACTGCAAGATTGTTTTGTGACTCGTGCGGATTTGGGCAACAGAAGATTTAATGCATTATTTAATCTGAAATTTTTATTAATTAAGATTTTGTTTTGTAGAAGGAAAAGAAGTTTATAGTCTATCTACAGCTAACACTAAACCATATTATATGTATACATAGTAATGACGTAGCAGAGAATTCCAGAAGTTTGGGGGATAGTTCACATTATTGGGGTGGTTGGAGGCTGGATAAAATATCACAAATTGTCACTGATCCTGTTTAATAATAACCTCATTGTTATAACATAATAATAGTTAATATAATATATAATTTTGAAAGATAAATGTTCTTCATATTTCTGTATGGCCCTTTATTTATTGTTTCAAATGTAATCTTTTCAATTAAAAACTTAACAATTCCCAATTTAAAAACGTATCCTTTAATACATGTTTTCAAATATAAATCTTTCTAACATCAATTAATTAACCTACACGCCCGCTTGTGTTATAGTTTTAGTTTTTCTTGGATATTTTTGGTGTTTATGGTTCAATTGAAGTTTTTAAAATGTCACGTGTGTGGAAGGAAAAACTAAAAAAAAAAGGATTGAGGAACAGAATGAATACGACTCACCCGAGCTCGCCCGAAGGATTAGAACAAGCTTCCATGCATAACATCAGCTTAATATAATAAGGACTCCTACAAAATTATGTAAATATACATATGCGGTTTTCATAAATGATGTTTTTGTTATTATTTAATGATTAATTGTATATATTGCAGTGATATAAATATTAAAATTTGTATATATATATATATATATATATATATATATATATATATATATATATATATATATATATATATATGAGTACTTGTACATATAAAAATACCCACAATGAAATATAAATCAATATAGCGTTAATAATTTATAATTTCACTTCACCTTTGCCTCAAAATACTTATTTCTGCTAATAAATGAGTGGTTATTGTGGTGGTAAGTGAAAGTTGGGTGATGCGCGCACTGCACCAGATTTTTTTAATCGTCAGATGTAACTTATTAAATTAATATAGATAAAATATTTCTATATTTATTTTATTTAATGTTTTATTAATAATTAATGTACTAGCTGATATTGAATATACCAAAAAATAAAAAAAAAAATTGTTCCCGATCATAAAATTGAGTTAAAAACAAAAGAAAGAAATAAGCTGCAATAATTTAATATAAATAAATATTATTAAAAATTGTAATAATGCATATTGCTTTTTAATAGAAGTGAAGATTGGTTGGGGTGATCAGTAAAAATAAAATGTAAAAATAAATAAGTATATTTATTTTTATTTTTGCCGAGATTCGGACCTTCCTCAATGTTGGTCAAACGAAAGGCTTCGGCAAGACCAATATTTATGTCTACATTTTTTTTTTTTTTTTGACCGATCTCTCCAACCAATCTTCTCTTCAATTATTCACTAAAGTCAACCGCCAATCCACAATTATAATTTTTAATATAATGGATTTAGAATTTAAATCTTCCCGTATCCAGTCCTTACAATCCAAAATCCTCGGTAAAATCCTAAATGCTCCTCATGATGTAACAAATAAAATTATCCATTAAGACCTCAATATTTCTCTTGTGGAAGACTTGGCCCGAACTAGATATACCTCTTTTCACTCCAAACTATTTGGTAACACCAATCCTCCAATTTGTAACCTTTCTTCGAAACAACTCCTGACAACCCTCCGAGGCGTCTAAAAGAAGATGGCCAAGGGACCTCCTAAATTAATTTATCTTTGAAGTGTTACCAATGGGTAGCTTCTTCACAATTACCTTCATGTAATATATTCCTATAGCAAATTTACTGGTTGTATATATGTTTACAGTTGTAAATTTCAATGAAATAATAAAAAAAAAGAATTTAAATAACTGAAAAAAAAATTAATCACTACCAAGAAGACATGACGCACTCCATGTGGCCCGCACCTTCTGGAGTTATAAATCAAGGCTAGCTAATTGTAATGCACAATTTTATTGAAATTGATTTTTATTGTTTAATAAAAATATATTTCAATAATATTCATTAAGTTTTTCCTTCAATCGACATCTTATTCTATTGGTATCGTTTTTGACTAATATTTTAATTGATCCTTAACAACTCCGTTCTTTTCCACACCAATATAACATTTTCCTTTGATCTGAATAATAATATTTATAATGATAAACTCTACCTGGATACTCACTCATTTTCCTTTCATCTGATACTTCTCCCATTTATCTAAGATAATTGTACCATTTAGGTTCTAAAAAAAAAAAAAGTCTGTTCTCAAGTGGGCCCCAACCCGAAAATACAATATTCAAATTTCATCAATCCTACCAAATATTAAAACTCATCCTCATAATTTTTAGCAACCGAGATCATTGTATCCGTTAAAACTTGTTACCTGACCTCGAAACCCTGAAATAGAACGAAATCTATACTTGCTCTTCTATTGATTCCGTGTTAGACTTCCTCACTTTTAATCTTATCAGTATCAAGGATACCCACGTCTTTCTCAAAACCGTTACATTCCGTCGTGGGCGAAATTAATGATTCCTGAAGTGTGAATCAATCCTAAAGCGCTTTGGACCTAAGCAGAAATGTAGGTATCGACTACACATTACGTAGAATCTAAAAGAACGATTTGGATTAACATGCAATGATGAGTTAGAGGGATTCCATAGAAAGTGATTTAGGTCTCTTAGTTCGACCGAATGGACTTCATGAGGTCTAAAAGATGAGTTTCTTCTTTTCCTTTGAATGGTTTAGAAAGGTTTCAAGGGGAGTAGAATATAATACTTCAGACTAAAATGGTTTCCTAAAAAGAACAGAAACTGAGTTCTCCAAGAAACACTTGTGACACACGCAAGAAACACGCAGCGAGCCTCCATATTACTGATATGATTAATTTCAATTTGGATTTCCGAATGATAGTAAGTAATTAATTGCTCTCAAGTATTGAATAAGAAAAGTTTGTTGTTGAAACTGCCATCTTACAGATTGCAGGCAAAGTACTATGCGTAGAGGATAACGAATTGTCAATAAGATGGTCTGGTGCAGCTGGCAAACATGCAACTGAAATTATTATTTTTTTTTAGATTTCCCTCTTGGATTCGGAAACAGTAGCATTTGAGAGGTTATAGTTAGCGTTGCCCTAAATCGATCTTGGTCTTGCGCTTTGCAAGACAAAGACCAAGACTGCCTGACCAAGACCAAGACTGGTAAAAAAAATGCGTTTTTGTTAATAAAAATTATGGCAAAATAGTTACTAATAAATGAAAATTTTATTTAGTACATGTAATTTAAAGAGTTGGTATCTGAATTGGTATTGGTAGAACCAAAAATGCCGATGGGTACTAAAAGGGAAAAAGTGTCGAAAACCAAATGATAACGAATTTCGTGGAAGATATGGATACAAATATCTCAGAAAAAAAATTAGACCTACATAGGTGAGGACAATATTCATAATTTCATCCTCTTTACAACAAGCTATTATTCATAATTTATACTTCGTATAATTAATCTAGCCTTGTTTTCACTTCTATCGTGTGATCCAAAGCACAAACCTCAATATTTTTTTTTTGCTCACGGTTCAGTGCGCATGTTGAATTAAATTTACAATAGAATGGACTCACTTATAACTGCTAACAATAACGTAATAATGAATGTGAGTTTCCTAAATCTCATTCCTTAAAGTCCATTGTCTATCACACAATGGGAAATCCTATAATATCATCGCATCGATGCGGTGATGAAATTTTAATTAAAATTCAACCCAATTTATGGGCAAAAAAAGAACTGAAAATCTGCCACAAAGAGTTGGTTTCCAGACTAATTGCCATCCACGGCGAGCTTAGGCACGGAGTTCTTGTGATTCCATTCAATAGGGCAGGAGGAAGGTCGATTTATCTCATCAAAGGGTTCTTTCATTTCCCCAAGAGTTTATAATTATATTAATGAAATTAGAAAATATGCCGTAATAAAAAAAAATGTATAAGTATAGTACGGAAAAAAAGTAGATAACGATTCTTGAATGCATTTATCGATTTTTTAAATTCTTTAAGTAAAAAATAAAACAGTAATATGATTGGCAAATAAAAAATCTTTGTGTAATGAAGAATTTTATATAAATAAATTGTCTTTCAAAAAATACAATTTTTCGTAGAATTAAGAAAATGTAGGGTAAGTATATTTAGATTAAATATGGTAGAAGTAATCTCAATAAAATGTTTAACAGCTGGATTTAGTACCAGTAATGCTGTTGAGAGAGTACCGCAGGGAACTCCTGGTGTTCTGCTTTTCCGGCCGTAGAGGGACAAGCCTCGGTGTTCCCTCGCCTGCTTGCAAATATTGTATATCTCTGTTTTTTTTTTTTTTAACTTTTATATCTATACTAGATAAGGGGATTATTGCAATATGGTCCGGTTTTTGACGGATCTTTATGTTTCAGAGCTCCTTGAGTCCGAAAAACACATGTTCAGTCATTGGCCGAATGGGCTAACGCGTGTGCACAGCACCACCGTTGCTCGGCAACCTAATATATGACAAAATGATATAAAAAATACTCACGAGTTCACATCCACACACCCTCTGGCCCGGGAAAACCCCGTATAGCTTTAACATCAAGGAAGGGGAAGACCTAAAAAAAAAAAATGTTTATCTGTCTGTGCCAAGAATAGCACGGAGACTAGTGGAAGAATTTTGTGGATTATTTTATTTTATTTTTTTTATTTCTTAAAGACATTTACAACTGTATTAAATAAATACATCTAGTAAATTAGAACATAATGTATATAATGACATGAAAAACACTTGCTGAGTAATTACCCAATGGTAGCACTCTAGATTATTTTTTTATTTTTGTTTTTTTATTTTAATTAAGAATATTGATTTTTTTGTTAAAATTGAATACTACCCAACCTTATTTTATGCAAAAAATCTAAACAATACTCTACTTTACAAAACTTATTATTCATAATTTTATTTATTATTCTAACTGTTTAATTTATACGGTTAATGAAATGACCAATGGAATTAGCTTTCACAGCTTAATTTTCACAATAGGGTAGATAATTAACATTTCTGCGAAATCATATTAGTTACCGCTGAGAAAAAAGAAAAAAAATATGAAAATTAACGCTTTTGAACTGAAAGAATTACATTAAACTTTATTTAGGTGCTATTCTTTATTATCCGTGGTGTAAATTGGCGATTAAATATTTTATTACTTCATCTAATGAATTCATTTCTTATTTCCGGCTATAAAACACTTATTCAATGATCTCATGACAGTTTAATTTCGTAATAAATTTAATATTTTAATATATGACTATTTTTGCTCGAAATCGGTCTAGACCAAGGCCACCTAACTGTTGCAAGACCAAGACCAAAACGGATACAAAAACAAAAAATCACAAGGACTTTGGATTGTAACGATTGGATACTAGAGGAATTCGATGGTTTAGTGGAGCACCAAGTTCAACTCCAATCCAAATAGATCTTATTATAGTTATGTATATGAGTTTTTTGTAATTAATTAATAGCTTATAGCGTTTATGTAGTAAGTGGAGTAGTCGAGTCGAGCGTTTCTTGTCGTTTCAGTCTGGTATGAGGATTACATGCTAGACGTTTATCCAGGTGGATTCCTAGGATGTCAGGTACGGATTTATCCAACAGGAAAAAGCGAGGTGTTATTAAATTATACTGTAGGACAGGAAGTCATAGGTTCACCAAGAAGGGTAAAGGTAATTTGATGGCATTAATTTTAATTATCTAGTTTTGAAACAATTCTTCAAGGTTTGTGAAATAAAAATTTAAAAATACATCTATGTCTATCTAATAATTAGTAATAATAATAATGATGTTCGAAATCTATAATAACTACTTTTTTTATTATGTAAAAAAATTGGTTTTGTTTAGGATAAAAATATATGGCTTAGAATGTAACAGTGTTTACAAAGTCAATAATTTTCTTATTCTTCGAATAGTGTCTCATCACGAGCTTTTACGAACCCGTTAACGGCTGCTTGGATAATTATATATTATTATTATATTATCTTGTATTATATTATCCAAACCAAAGCAGGTGGAGGATCGGAAGAAATATTAGCATCTTAAAGAAATGCAGGAAATCTTTCTGAAAATTTTTTTTTAGCTGAGAAAGGTCCGGATAACGAAGAGCAATCAAGTGAGAAATTAAAAGGCTATCACCGTTATATGAAATAACTTTTTAAAGCTTCTAAAAGTAAAAGTATACTTTTCGTTAAGGTCTGATTCATTAAAGTTATAAATACTAAATCAAATCCTATCGATTTAAATTACTACACATAAAGCAGTGCATAGACAACGGCTGTCATGCCCATAATCGCTGACCATGCCATTGTATAATCATGACTACAATTATTGATAAGTAGTGGTGTTGATCGAATACAGACATATCCCAGCCGGATTGCCATTTATTGGAGATTTTCATATATCATATCTAGAGACCGGATATTCGTGCAGTAAAAATACGAAAAACGTTCAGTAAAAAATTAAAATTTTTGCACTTTATAAAAAAAAATTTAAACTGATTATAAAAAAAAAACTTATTTAAATGAAGTAAGATTAAGCCACGTGTACTAGAGAACATAGATTAAATTTTCAGATTTTGATTTGGATGGGTAGTAGATAATTTTCGAGCAGTAAAAAACTCAAAATGTGCAAAAACCGTGTAGTAAAAAAAAATACTTAAAATTGTTTAAAGAACAAAAACAAAAAAATCTAAAAGATCTATCTAGTTTAATTAAATTGTGATCAAATTGAATAAAATGTACAACAATATCATGGGATATTAATAATTAACACAATAAATTAAACAAAATAGATGATTTTGCAGGTTTTTAGATCATGCTACACAATTTTAAATATGTTAGGTTTTGACTACACGATTTTGAACGTTTTCGTTTTCGGTTAATTCAGCACTCACTAGACAAACGCTCTAAACTTCCAATTAATTACATAATGCTCATATACATGACTATAATAAGGCTTATTTGGACTTACGGAGTTCAGCTACGGGGCTTTACTGAACCATCGAATTCCTCTCGTACCCAATCCAAAATCCTTCGTAAAATTCTCAATGCTCCCTACTTTGTTGCAAACAAAAACCACCCATAATGACCTTAATGTTTCTTATGTAATAAGAAACTTCCATTATTATTTGGACTTACGGAGTTGAGCTATGGGGCTCCACTAAACCATCGAATTCCTCTCGCATCCAATCCTTACAATCCGAAATCCTTCGTAAAATCCTCAATGCTCCTTGCTTTGTCACTAATAAAATTATCCAAAAAGATCTTAATGTTCCTTATGTTTTAGATCTGGTCCAATCCAGATACCTATCCTTCCATAATAAACTTCAGAATCATCCCAACCCTCTATTTTGTAGCCTTGATTCCTCTTCAATTCCTGATAACCCTCCGAGGCCTCTGAAAAGAAGATGTCCCCGTGATCTCCTAATGTAGAAATATTATTACAGCGCTACCATTGGGTAGTTTCTCAACAAGTGTTTTCATTTCATTATATACATATGTTCAAATTAACTAAATGTATTTCTTTTATGCAGTTGTAAATATCATTAAAAAATAAGTGTTTTATACAAACAAAGTATTGATACTTCCTTGTATGAAAATTGATTGTATAACAGTGTCTTGGCTCCTTTTAAATAAATAAATATCTTCAGGCAATGAAAACAGTGTCTGGGGAAATATTAAATAAGTTATGAAAGTTAATTGTGATAAATGAAAACAAAAGTCAGATGAGAAGTATATATCCATATATATAGAGATTTATTTATAGAAGCACAATGATGTCGTAATTTTATGTATACATAAACATTATTAATAATATTTTATTATATATTATATATAATATCATATTACTTTTTCTTTTAACGTTGCGCAACGTCAAGAGGATGGAGTCTCTTGCAGCATAGTCCACCGGTCAGCTATTCTGGATTGCCGCTTTCCTATTACGGATCCCAAGCACGGATCGGGTATCCACATCCACTTCATTCTCCCACTGCACTTTCACTTACCTCTTCTTTGTCACCCATAGATTTTATCTTTAAGCAATTACTTCGTGGTTCTGTTCTTCGTAGGAAATACTTGTAGAGCCTATCTGAACCATCAACATAAACAACTCCGAGCAGTTTCTTTGAGCAGAAGCCCACGCGGCCTCCCCATGAGCTGTTCATGGATTGCGTGGATAATTTTATATTTTCCGAACCAATAAAGGTGAAAGACCGAATGAAATATTATCTTACTAACGGAATGGAGGAAATTATTCTGAAAAATGTTTTTTAACTGAAAAGGGCCTGCGAAGGAACATCGATGAAGCGGAAGAATAAATCCCTATCACCATTATATGAAATAACATTTTAAATCCTTTAAGAGTGAAATACACTTCATGAAAGTCTGATTCATTCAAGTTATAAATAACAAATCAGATCCTATCGATTTAATATGAGGCATCAACATAAACAACTCCGTGGAAGTTCATAATTTACCCCTTCATATACATCTGTCTTTTATAATAATTATCTATAGTAAATATAATAATTAATTTATAAAAAATAAACTCTTCATCGCAATCATAAACAATTAAATTCATAATTTATATTCCAACACATTCTCCTATCATCGGCCGTTCATATTTAAATATCACATGCTTGAGCAACAATTCAATTTTTTCATAAAAGTGGCTAAACAATTGACTGTCTTAGATATATTGAAGAGAAGTGTGTTGAGTTGTTCAGTCAAACAAAGAACAAAGTAAAAAGAAATAAATAATATTTATTTTTGCCTACGTTTCTGCCCAAAGTTTCAGGTATCTATCAGGGCTAAAGAAAGAAAAAATAACATAGATATAAAAAACTAGTAGACGGTAAAAGTAATATGTAGTTAAAAGGTTTAGTATAATACCAAAGGCTAATATATGATATATAAATAAAGGAAATATAAAATAAGGCTAAAAAAGTTGAGAATAGAAAGTAGAGGGAAGGAAGAGTATATAAGATAACAGTATACATAACAAACTGTAACAGAGAAAAATAAATATGATTTATTTCTTTTTACATTGTTACTTATTTTTACTTTTCTTCAATTCATTTTTTAAATTGTATTCATGAAAAAAACAATTGTATTCAAAATAAAATTAAACCAGTAAATGTGAACAGAGAAATATAATGACATTTAAATACTTTTTGATACTAAAAAATCCTACATTAAGAAGTCCCCAGGCCATTTTATTTTCAGACGTCCCGGATATTTATCAGGGATCAATGAGGAAGTAACGTTAGAAACGAGATAGTTGTAAAGTTTATTATGGATTACTAAGTATCTGGATTGTGCCAAATCGACAACAACTGAAATATTAAGGTCATTATGGATAGTTTTATTGGTGACCACAGGAGGATCTACGGGAGGGGGAGGATTTCAAGCTGCACCCCCCCCCCAATGGTAAAATGTAACCATGTTTTATGGAAAACAATATTAATATATTATCACGTACACTATTATTGTTAGCGTAATTACATTTAAAAGGACTTAAAGAATCACTTAAACGCCATTTCATATAGGTAGTTAGTATTTTTTTTTCTAAATTAACTATCGTTACATTATATATATATATATATAATATACATATATATATATATATATATATATATATATATATATATATATATATATATATATATATATTACATTATATATACATTACATTACATTATATATATATATATATATATATATATATATATATATATATATATATATATATATATATATATAATGTAACGATAGTTAATTTAGAAAAAAAAATACTAACTACCTATATGAAATGGCGTTTAAGTGATTCTTTAAGTCCTTTTAAATGTAATTACGCTAACAATAATAGTGTACGTGATAATTTATTAATATTGTTTTCCATAAAACATGGTTACATTTTACCATTTGGGGGGGGGGCTGCAGCCCGAAATCCTCCTATATATATATATATATATATATATATATATATATATATATATATATATATATTCGGATGGCACTACTTTCTGGAATAGAATTCTGGAGGTCTGTAGGCATCAAAATAGATAACTTTCAAAATAAACATTAATACAACTTTTGAATTTAATTGTCGTTTATTATTTTACTCCCAACTATCTCTATCCCTTGCCACTGTTGCCCAGCCGTCACCCACTCTTCGCACTATTTCGTCTCTCCAGCTTGTAAAAGGTCTTATATTGTAATTCCTTGGGACCCATTCCATAGCAATTTTTGACCCCCTTTTTGGCACCAATTATAAAATCACAATTGTTACGGTTCCATAAATGCAACTTACACTTGTTAGTAACTATCGAACCTAACATGAGAGATACTTTTATTATTTTATTATTTATTATTGAAGGAAGCTAGTCGACTGTTCTAAATATCATGGGTGATAAATATTCAAGACGTAGTCTGTTTTAAAAAAAAATTAAAGTTTTTATTTGTTCCAACGTTTCAACCCAAACATGTGGGTCATCTTCAGGCCGTGGTTTGAGTATTGGAGAGGTTCAAGTACTCTACACTTGGTATTTATTATTTTACTCCAATTACAATCTTCAGTACTTGAACAACCCCAGTGCTCAAACCACGCCCTGAAGATGACCCACATGTTTGGGTTGAAACGTTGGTACAAATAAAAAAATTCTTTTTTTTTTTTATTTCTTAATGACATTTACAACTGTATTACATAAATACATCAAATAAATTTGGACATAATAGATATAACGACATGAATATACTTGCTGAGTAACTACCCAATGGTAGCACTCTAATGATATGACTACATTAGGAGATCACGGGGACATCTTCTTTTCAGACGCCTCGGAGGGTTATCAGGAATTGAAGAGGAAGCAAGGTTAGAAACGAGAGGGTTGGGATGATTCTGAAGTTTATTATGGAAGGATAGGTATCTGGATTGGGCCAGATCTGAAACATAAGGAACATTAAGATCTTTATGGATAATTTTATTAGTGACAAAGCAAGGGGCATTGAGGATTTTACGAAGGATTTTGGATTGTAAGGATTGGATGAGAGAGGAATTCGATGGTTTAGTGGAGCCCCATAGCTCAACTCCGTAAGTCCAAATAGGTCTTATTATAGTCAAGTATATGAGTCTTTTGTAATTAATGGGAAGTTTAGAGCGTTTGTCTAGTAAGTCCTGAAGTAATCGGAAACGTCGAGCAGTTTCTTTTCCTTTCAGTCTAGTATGAGGATTCCAAGGTAGTCGTTTGTCCAGGTGGAGTCCTAGGTATCGGATTTGCTCAACAGGGATAAGTGGAGTATTGTTAAAGGAAACTGTAGGACAGGAAACAAACTGTCATTTGTTTACGATGAAACAAAAAATAAATTTCTTAAAAAAAAAAAAAAACTGCGTCCTGAATATTTATCACTCATGATTTTTATTTATTGTTTAAACGTGATTATATCAGACATGAACTTAAATTGAAAAAAATAAATTTTGAGCTCTCGTTTCCGACGAGTAAACTGTGCGGGGAGGAGTAAAATTATTACTGTTTTCTCGTTTTTACATATTTTTCGCGCCAGTAGAGACGTTGCGTTACTTCCGCAAGAAAGACTTCCTCTAAGCTTGAAGCCGAAAAAGGGAAAGCCGCTAAGTGGTTTAGCTTCTGGAGGGAAATTTATTTGTCCGCGAAAGGGCTGTAATGGGATGCAGTGTTTGCTGACGACAGCTATTGCCAGTGCAAATACCCCTGCCTGTTCGCTACCTATATCCCTTTCTATTTGGACGCCAGGGAAACTCCGACAATCTGCCTTTAACGTAGCAGTGCTTTTTTTACAAACAGACCTTTCCTTCTGACCTTTTATGGGTTGTATCCTTGCTTTTCGACTTGGGAGATGTGGATGATGTTAGCACTACCATTCAGGATTCAGGAGTTCACTACCTAGTGAACCTTCATGCTTTTCAGATATTGAATATAACACAATTGATTATCGGGACATCCCATCTCTAAAAATACCATTCATTATTCACCAAACGTAATATATATGGTGAGGTGGATACGAGGAGAAATTGCATAATTTCGGTTATAATTTTGTTAAATATTTAAGTCATTAGCTATGACAAGTTTGTGACAAATCGAGCCCACTTCTAATTTTATCGGTCACCAAAATAATATTTAATCGCCTTAAGGACTTAAAAACCAATTAGCAGAGATTAGGAAAGTTGGCTCACCAACGTCATCCTATACCCAACTGCTTTACTTCGTCCCCCGAAGTCTTTTCAACTACGTTTCTAAAACCAATCTGAAATTATATTTCCTCATCTTAATTTTAACACCAATGAATTTTCAATCTGGAGCAGAGACAATATTAGAATAGTGGGATTAATTCGAAACTTGTTAAAGAGTGGCAGATGAGAAGAGAGTGATAGAAGAAAAAGTATTTTCATAACGATAGCGAAGACATTTCAAATGTTTATTCAAAACGTAAATAACACAGACGTTTTATGAATATACTGGAACTGGAATGCTATGGCTGGAAGATATATTATCAAGCTTAGTCCCAGTTGAATATTGAATATGTCAAGCCCCCTATAGGACCGGCAGATATTTTCGTCTACATCGGAATTTAAAATGAGGTAAGGGAAGTGTCTGTGGTTAATATAAATTATTTATCTGTAGTACAAAATATGGTAATACGATCATATGGGTAAACAACAAATTAATTATTTATTCATTTTATTCTTAAAATGTCATTTGTATGTTCAAAAATACTATTTTTGAACCCTCTATTCAGCGAACAGAGGTTTTATGAAGTTTTAGATATTTTTATTATTTGAAATTTTCATTACTAATTTCCACTCTCTTTGTTATTGGAACGATACCTTTATTATTTATTTTAATGACAGATGAAGATAATATTGCTGTTGTATTCTTAAGAAAAAACTCTTTTATTGTTAACAATATTTTATTTTTCTTATTTTTAATTTTTTTTTATTTATCATTTATCATAAGCTTATTATGATGTAGCATCTTGATCATTATATCGCTTTCAAATCAAAATACCATAGATATTTGTTTGAAAGATGTAGTTCATTGAAAAATTAAAGTATGTTGAAAGATTTGAATATTGAAAGATAAAATAAGGTATGTCAATATTTTCAATATAGTATAAATACAATTTCAGTATATTATAACACGTGACATTTTCTTTTCATTTATAGAGAAAAAAAAAAAGTCATCATGATTATTTGTATACATAAATGATCATGCATCCTATGATAATTATTTTTAAAGTTAAAAATAAATTAAACTAATTAATTTCCTTCTTCATACATTAATATAACTTTCAGGTATTTTTTTTTTATTTAAATGAAATGACGATGAAGAATATTTATCCACTCTAATTTTTTTTTTAGGCAAAAGGCTAGCCTAACTACAAACCAATTGGGATTATTATCACTACATGTAAAGAAAATAACCTGATAGAGGTAAGGATTATCTAAATAATACCCAAGAATGTAAACAAAGTTCAATTTTGGTAACAGTATTTATGAAAGAACTAGGTACTTTCAAATCCCGGTACCCAACTAGGTACCCACGCTGCCCGAGATTCTCCCACACCTCCGGGTATGAGAGAACCCGTCAGCCTACTGGAAGCAACTCACACCGACTGTGTGTAGGACTGATGACTGGTGGTCAAGGAGACCACATCTCGCGGTCAAAGATCTTTCCTCTTCTAAACATCTACTCCTTTTTCAATCAGACTGTCCATAAAATGTACCTGAGAGAACTCTAAGTACTCCTATAAACAATTCCGGTTTACTTATGTTGTGATAGTTTTTGATGATCGTTTTTTGATGTATGTATGCATTCTTTTTTTTTTTTTCTTTTTCCCCTCTCATTTTCTTTTTATCAACATTTTTATTTTTAATCAACTATTACATTGTAAATACTTAATTTATGTACGGCCGCAATGGCCTTTACCTTGCACTTATAATTTGTTCTAAAGGTCTAAAGGAACAACAGTCAGAGAATAATAAAAAAAAAAATCATTTCGTTTTCATTTCATTTCATTTTTATATTTTGATTAAGTATTTGGCTCATTTCACTCTTAGAAACGCGTAAATACCAGACTGAAACGACAAGAAACCGCTCGACGATTCCGATTACTTCAACACTTACTAGACAAATGCTCTAACCTTCCAATTAATTACAAAAGACTGATATACATGGCTATAATAAGGCCTTTTTGGACTTATGGAGTTGAGCTGTGGGGCTCTAGTAGACCATCGAATTCCTCTCGTATCCCATCCTTACAATATAAAATCCTCAATGCTCCATACTTTGTTACAAATAAAACCATCAATAATGAATGACCTTAATGTTTCCTATGTTTCAGATCTGGCCCAATCCAGATAACTGTCATTCCATAATAAACTTCAGAACCATCCCAATCCTCTTGTTTCTAACCTTGCTCCCTCTTCAATTCCTGATAGCCCTCCGAGGCGTCCGAAAAGAAAATGGCCCCGTGATCTCCTAATGTAGATATATCATTAGAGTGCTATCAGTAAGTAGTTTCTCAACAAGCGTTTTCACGTCATTATATCCATATGTGCAAATTCATTAAAATTATTTCTTTAATACAGTTGTAAATATCATTAAGAAATAACAAAAAAAAAAAAATAAAGAAGAAAAAAAGGAAACGAGTAATACTTACATATTATGAATATGTAAGGGGACCAATAGACCCCCTCCACCTGAATCTGCTATTACTACAATGCTAGTTTATTCGTTACTTTTTGTAACTGAGCTGAATTTATCATTACTGAATTCAGCCTTATCGGCCTTTATTGTATTTTCACTTTATCGGGCTGAATTTTCCTGGGCTTGGCGTAGTAGAGGGCGTTGAAGCGAAAGATCATAACTGAAATGAAAGGACATCCTCCAGACTGAACAATATTCACTCCTCCCCTCGCGATAATACTGATTTCATTAACCGTTTTAATATTCTCTCACTTTATAATATTTTAATTTGAGTGAAAATAAAATATTAAATAAAATAAAATCAGTTAACATAAGATTTTAATATACATAAATTATTAATAATGTTCCAAAATAAAACAATGAAGAAAGATGAAGAGCGGATCCTGCAATCTCAATCCATGGAGGATGAGCCGGCTAAGATTAAACTTACTTAAATATAGAAAGTGGGCAAATCTCGCTTCACTTTCCTTTGTTTCCTTCTTAGCTCCCTTTTACCATCCGAAATATTACCGGGTTATATTTTTTAATAAACCTCTTCATTTTTCATAATATTGAAAAGTTTCTGATATTCGCATCTTCAGCCAACTAATTTTTTTTTTTTTTTTTTACATAAGGGCCCCTTACACGGTCAATAATATAATAATAACTATATTGAATATTTAAGTATAAGTGAAAAATAACTTATATACTAGATTATATTATTTTTATTTTCATCTACTTTCAATTTTTATTGATTAATTCAATTTAATTGTTCATTATTCTAACATTTCTGCTTTGCATGATCTCTATTTTATTTTATTTTATTTTTATATTTACATTCTACATCAATATATGATCATCCGTTTTCACTTTGTATTAATTTTACTTTTCAACCATGTCTCAATATTATCTAATATTTAAATGTAATTTTCTTACATATGTACAACCAAATATAATTATAATTATTCATTTTTCCCCTCTCTATACTTCTAATTTAGTTCTGCAATGTATGGTCTCTTGTTTCTATATTTATATTTTACTTCTATGTAAGTTTTACTTCTTCCATTTTTGTTTTTATTCACATTGTACCCCAGTCTATAATTTCTTAATTCTATTTTATATGTATATGTATATATTTATAATTTAATATTTCATAGATAGTATTTTTTCCCTTGTATCCATATCTTCACATTTTAATTACTGTAATTTTCTAGGTCCCAATCACCCAAATAAGTCAGCGAATTCTCCAATACCTGCCTTTACCCTGGTTTTCCAGTTCTAATTGAAACTCCTAGCTGAACACACCTGTAAGTCTCTAATTTTATTTAATTATTTATTTAATTTGTTTGTTTCCTTTTTTCTTTTCGTTTTCCACATTCCTTTACGTCTATTATTTCATATTATATCCTTTTTCCTTTTCTTTCAATCTCTCCTGTAGATCTGTAGAAGTATATTCACATTTGCATTTATTATATATTACACTACAACAATTGTTCCATCTATTTACTTCAGTTTAGAATCTTGTTACTTAGTTTACTCTGTTTATATTTAAATGTACTTACTGTTCATAATTTTAGTAAGCTTATTCACATTGTTTATAATTTTTTGTCTAAATATTATGTAACTTCCACAATTCTCTATCTTTTTGTATCTTGTCCGTTCTAGCCCGGAAGAAGACCTGCAACTTTGGGTCGAAACGTTGGCTTTTAATAAAATATGTTTACCACTATTTAGCCTATTTATGACCGCAATCCCGGACCGTCTCTTTCCTTTAATAATAATTATAGAATTTATTTAAACAAATTTTTATAATAGTCTTGGTGTAAAATACTATTAGAGGATATATCCGACAGCGAACAATACAACAATTAATCCATAAAATAATTACAATGAAGGAATGTGTTAATGAAGCAAACACTTAATTAATTAAGGGTAATTATTCATCATAAACATATTAAAAATAAATGATACACTAAAATCACATATATATAGTCCAGTCAATAAATGAGTTATAGTGTGCGTGAGCAGTGACCTAAGCGATTCCTTCAGAAACTTGTTCAGCGTGCTTAGAATATGAATATGTCCTGATGTCTAAGTGATGGTCCGGGGGGGAGGGAGGCCAGGTCACAATTTTTGGGATTTTCGCTTCTATCTCGAAAACGTTGCATCGCTGAGGAAGTTTTTTTAACAATAACATAGCCATTGTAAAATTATCTAAATCTTTTATTTTATAGGTTTTGTAAGAATTCTGAACCGTTTTCGGGCTATACGCTCCGGAACAAAATGATGATTTAAAAAAAAAAAATTATTTTGCCTCCCATTTTTCGTCAAACATTTCTTCATATTCAAGATATTTATCAGAGAAAGATATTAATTTGAAAGAAGTTGTAGATACTTAAATTCCCTTTTAGAATATATATATATATATATATATATATATATATATATATATATATATATATATATATATATATTATATATATATATATATATATATTAGATTGTTTTAATGAGATTTTATCCTTTTATAAAGAATAAAATTATACACATTTTCACTATTATAAATTAATAATAACTATTACAATCATATGTCATTAGATAATACAAATGATAACACACTGAAGGTTGCAACATTGTTGTAGTACACTGTAGCAAATTTACATCTTCCCACCTGAAGATGATTCATACCGAGAATAAGGAAGACGTTCACTGGAATGAAAGAAGTTCTTTCTCTTTCTACTTGCCATTCCATAAAACTTCGATGAAATCTAGCGGACTATTGAAAACGGCCCAATTCGTAAAGGGTCGAGTTTGTTGCAATTAATTTTGTTACCGTTTTCGATATACACCAAGTCTCCAAAGTTAAAATTTTGATGGCGTCGATTCCTATCGCTTATTTATGTGGAAGCTTCTTATTGAATTCTGAAGAGCTATTTTACGATCTTCTTCAATGGAAGGTAGATTTTCTTCGATAAGATGGGAAATAAATATTTTGTTGGAAATCTTTTTCTAGAACCACCTACCAGAGTTTGGCTTTTATGAACTGAGTATATATGCATACGTATGTAGGAGTTTGAGTGACCTTGTGTGATAAGATATTTTAGTCTTTCTTAGTTAGAGCGAGGGTTGTGTGTGGGTGTGGAGATGGGGATCCGCCCCACTGTCCCCCATTTTTTTTTTTTATTATTTAAGCAAAATTATAAGATTTTATGCCACTTAAATGTTTTTTAAATATTACTTTTTTAAAAGTTAATTTTAATACAATATTAAATATTTTTTTTAAATATAAACACATTTCTTAAGAATTAAGCATTAAAGAAACAAGAACCAATCTAAAACAAGAACTGTTTCAATTTAGGGGGAATTTACAAATGACACATATATTGAGGATACATTACAGAGTGAATATATTATAAATTATGTTATAGAGATATTCCTTTTTTATACTCCCTCATATCCATGTAATTGCATTGATAAATAAATGATATTAATGTAAATTTGTTAACATAATATAATATAATATTAGATAAATAATAAATTTCTTGTTTTATGGAAATTATTATTAATGTAGGTATAGACTTGGTTTGAAATCGATAATTATTACAGTTTTCATAAAATATTAGGCCAAAGGTCAGAAAATGTACACATTTTTTTTATAAAATAGAATTTGGAATATTTATATAACTAACTGATTGTTCTTAAATTAATATGTTTTCTATAAGGATGTATTTTGAAGTATAACAACTGAATTAAAATTAGTTTGCAGGATCTTGAAAATGGTTCTTGAAGCAGAAACGTCGAATAAATAATATCGGACGTAAAAACTGTGTATATTTGGTGACCTTTGGCCTAATATTTTATGAAAACTTTAAAAGAATGGCACTGAACTTAAAAGATATGACTAGAAAATCGATAATTATTTCTTTTATTCACAAAATAATATAATAATTATTATATTTGATTTTTAATTTAAAAATCGTTCCTGATTTATAAAAATCGATCTTTGATGTTTATTGATTCGATTCATAATAATGATCACTCAGTGAGTGATACAGTTTTACATAAATAATATTGATTACACTGTGATAAAAAAAATATGGAAAATAAAAACTACTTTTTACACACAAATAATAAAATATTACTATGTATGAATAATTTCATAATGTACATAGTTTTAAATATTATATTTCTGAAATCGCTTTAATCGTGCACGCGGTACCTGTGCTATAGATATTCGGGAATCGGGATGTGGTTTACCGAGATGTCAGTAGCCTCCCCCTTAGGTTTGGTCCATGGTCGGTCTGTTTCGGGGAGAGAAATATAGGTCCTTGTGCCCCTGCTGACTCTGAGCAGCCATAATCCATAGATCTCCACTGATTTGTCACTGTCCTTGAACCCGAGTAAGTCGGTGAAGGGGCCTACGTATGGCCTGCCGCTGCACCATGGAGACCAGGGTTCGTTGCAACGTGAGTTTGGGTTGGTTTGAGGACCTCTTCCAGGGTATCTGTGCTCCCGTAAGAAATATACGTCTATCAGGAGACCACATCTCTTCAACGATCAAAGATCTTCATGGTCTGTAGTGCTAACCGAAAAAAAAATATATATATATATGTATACGTATTTTTTTTTGTAAGCCAAAAATTCTTATAAATTTCGGAAATAAAGATGTTCTGTTGCTAATAGTTGATAAAAATATTCTTCACCTATTAATCCAGAGTCAAGATATATCAGAGATTATCAAAAATTTATATTATTGATTTAAAAAAATATTACTCAAGAATTTGTATTGCTACTAATTGTAAAAATAATGACCAGGATATGATTTTTATAACTTATGATACAAATTTAAAATCGCTCTTAATAAAAATCATTAAATCCCTTTTAAAAATTTCATATAAATATATGATAATATTTTATTTTTATTTTTTTAATTATCAATCTCAAACCCTGCTTTAATCAAATGTAGGTAACAATGCGATAGAAAGATATTTTTATTATATAATCCTAATTCTAATTTCAATGCCAATTCTAATGATCAGGAAAATCAGAAAAAAAGAAGGTAACTAATTCCTTTGGGGAAAGCAAGATCGCAACTGATAAAGTATTGACTCAATACAATTGATAGGCCTGAGTTGTTTCTTCAATATATTGCCTTCCATTATATTAACTAAATGACCTTGTAAGGAGACCTTTAAATAAAATTTTCAGATTCTACTTAAACAGCGGAACTGTCACAGAACTTTTAAAAAAAAAAAATTAAATCCACGGGATATTTCATAATCCACGGTAGATGTGTGAAAACATTGGTATTGGTTGATTATTCCTTTGAACTCAGGGGAATTGGATAACAATTGAGGACGTCCGTATACGGTCAAAATTGAAACCAATTTATGCCGATAAATTATCATTCTTTTGCAAAAGTAAAATATCGGAGGCCGTATGAAAGCCATCTGTCAGTGGTATCCAGGAAATCGATTCAATTCAGGAAATTTGTGGAGTAGCAGAAAGGATTCAAAACTGATGGTTTTAAACTTTGTTTTATTTTAAATCTTTAATATTTAATTTTGATTGTTTTTGTCAACTTTTGTTCTTTTACTTTTTAATATTTAAGCTGTACTCTTTAACTCCTCTTCTATTAACATTAATTTTTATTTTTTTAAAAAGTTTTTATAGCTTTTGTTCTTAAATCATTAACCTTTGTTTTAATTGTCTTTGTTAAGTTATCCCTTTTTAATATTTAACTTTCAATTGTACTATCATATTCACCTGTAACTATTTTTAACTTTCTAAACTTTAAATTGTATTTGTTAGCTGTAGATTTGTTATGTGTGCCTATGTAGTAGTTAGTGTTGCCCAATATAGGTCTTGGTCTTGCACTTTGCGAGACCAAGACCAAAGGTGCCTAACTGTTGCAAGACCAAGACCAGGACTGGTTAAAAAAAAATCGATTTTTTCAATAAAAATTAAGGCAGAATAGTTACTAATACTTGACAATCTTAGTTATATATGTTAATAATTGATAAAACCAATATACTTTTGCATTTAACTCCCCTAATTTTTCATTCGGGCTTAGTTAGGTTTCTCCTATCTAAGAAAATACTGTAATATCTCTGTAGTAATTAGCTAATAAGTAACTGCGAGACTGCTGCGAGACTCTTGCGCAAGACCAAGACCATGACCAAGATTGAGTTTGCAAGACCAAGACTCGTCTCGGTCTCGCATTTGGGCAACACTAGTAGTTGTTGATCTAATTGTACAACAGGGCAAAAATGACCCAGGTGGTTGAAGAGCCCAAAACTTTTATAAATAAGTGTTTACTTTAATTTACAATGATTGGTTTTCCATGTTCTCGCTGTAAATTATAAAGATATCAACCCAAAAATAAATAAGCAATAAAAAATTAATTTAGATTTATTTTATTATAGAAATTGATTATTTATTTACTTATTATGGTATAGAATAGAAAAATAACTTTATGATACTAAAGAATAAAAACACTGTAGACAAAAATTTGAACAAAAGATCTATTACATTGAATAAATAAAAAAAAGAAATAATGGCATTAGATTATCAACAATATAAACAACAATTAATCGCTCCAAACAAAAAAAAGAGAGAAATAAATCATAAGGAAATTTAATTCATCTAAAAGGCATGCAAAAAGTCTTGACCATGAAAAAATAAAATAAAATAATTAAACCTCCACCTCCACTCTTAAATAAAAATAAATCCAGTCTGGAATGAATGCGATGTAGAGGAACAGAAGACTTAAAACCTTATAAAAAATAAGTACATTTTATTTCAAGATAAAATTATATTATTTTGTGTTTTATTTTTTAAATTGACATTATATATAATTATTTATTCAGGATGTCCCTTGAATAGAAGGAAATTTTGATAGGACTATTACCAGACCTCAAGAGCTAAAAATAAATTCATATGAACAATGGGTCAATTTACGGTATAAAAGTAGGAAATTTAAGTTATGTGTTTTTTTAAGTGAATCATGTTTTTTATTGAATCGAAAGCAATAACTAAAGAAATACTTAATTAAAGTAATTAATAATTGCTTTATTTTAAACAAGATGAAACGTACTTTAAATCGATCTCAATCATATTATTAAACGCATTTAACCATTGAGCGGCTAAACTAAACTAAGGTTTTAGAAAAATCATAAATTATTCGCGATTTTGTTTTTTTTCAAAATCCAACTTTACCACTGTTACCCCACTTTTACAAAGACTTCTTCGTTTTAATAAGCTTCATGTTTGTATTAATTAAGTTGAGGTTTATTAGTAAAAAGTTGAGATTCAGCTCAAGGTTTTTAAAAAGAATACATTTTTTATCCAGTTTCCAGCAAAATTGATTGCAATTAATTGTTGCAAAGGTTTTATTTCTTGCGTTTCCATGATCTGAGATGTATTTTAATAAGCCCAATTGCTTAAACACACATTTTATTTATAAACAAATATTAAACTGAAAATAATGATTTTTTTCCGGTAAATCGGTTATAAACTGTGTCGGTGTTTCACCCAGATCTCTATTATAGGAATTGGTCCGTATTTATAAATGAGAAACTAAATGTTCATGATCCTAATATTAACGTTTTCATTAAAATAATTGAAGAAATCAGCAGTCTTTTATTTTATTTTAAACGTAAATTTAAAAATCTAGAAAAAATTTTTTGTCAGTAATAATTACAAATCATATAAAATAAGAACGTGTTTTGTTATTTCTTCACCACATTTATTTCAATCTACATCGGCTACTTTTCGGTTAGTAAGCCATTTTCAAGTCATTTTATTTAATTATGCTTGTTGCATGTAGAGCATAATCAGATTAAAGTTAAGTAACTTTTTTTTTTACAGTAAAAATTACAGATCACGGAGTCAAGCAGAAAGGAAAATCACATTTTTTTACTTTTCGTTCTGGATACTTATCATCTTATTTTCCTGTCTTGATGATGAATTGGCGAAACGTTGAAAGGTTAACTTTTCACGAGCATGTTGATATTCAAGGGGTCTGTATAATGAATTTTAATACCTTTGAAGATTTTTGTCGAATTTTCCTCGGTGAGTCCACTCCGAAAAGAACCTTTGTCCATATATCCATGGAATATTCAATAAAAATTATTGACATAAAAACTAAATATAAGTATTCACCACATAAGATACAACGAATGGCTGATTAAATAGTATTGATTATCAAATAATATTTCCAATACAAAACATATCTTTGTATTATTTATTTTCAGAACGCCTTAGTGAGCCACACATGAGTATTTAACAATAAATACAATTTTTAATTGTGGTTATAAACTATACACCAAGGGGATAAAGTCTCTGAATAAGACGTCCCTACAGATATTCTTTGTTTATAATTATGGATTTACAGAGTAAAAAAAGTAACATAATAATAGTACAATAAATAGAGCTTAGAATAAAATTAAAAGTAATTAATCGTTTGGACTTTAAGGTGTAAAACCATAGAGTCATTGACGCTTGCGGGTCATTTATTTTTGTCCTCGGGAGTTCAAAAACTCTTTAGAAGAGCAAAAAATTGATTTAAAAAACCCAATTAAAATGATATGCAAATATATATTTTATTTTATATCCCACGAGTTTAAAGAAAATATATTACTGTTTTTATGTTTGATTAATTATTGTTTAATATTACTGATATATTAGGTCTTAGAGGTGATCTATTTAGATTTGAGGTTCAATAAGGGCATTCCTGGAAAATGTGGTTGACTGTGAGAGGTCTATTGCAGTGTTGGCATCTTGGTGGTGGGTGTTTGCTGACGAGACACGAATGAGTTAAATTTGTGTGACCTATATTAAATTCATATATATATATATATATATATATATAGGATAATGGTATCGGTGATGAAAATAGCTGAGGAATTTTTTTTGTCTTTTTTTTTACTTATGGCGCCGTAAGTATTATAGTTATAAACTTCTCCGTAGGGCATTTAGAATCTCTACGGTCTCCTTTTTCTATTTAACACTTTAAAATTAAAAAAAAATGTTCAGTTATGCAGATATAATCTCCGTTTAAATAAACACTTTTTTTCACTATTGATGGACACCCCGAAATTCATTTGTTCTAGAAATGTACGGAGGGTTGGTACCAGTAATAGAAATACCTCAGAAAATTCTAAAATCTTTATTTAACTATAAAGATAAAGATAACATAACATAAATTCTCAATTTATTCTTATCAAAACTGTTAGTAGGAAGATATGAAACACACTGATCTCAAGAGTACTATAGAAACAACAATGATAGGCATTTTAAAATTTTCTTTTGGGAACTATGTTCAGACAGTTGTCAATAGAGGGCATTGCTCTTCAATTTAGAAAAATCTGGACTTTTAAATCAACAAGGAAGCTTATTATTTATATTTAAAGTACAACCTGTCCATCACTGCCCTCCCATGTCCATAACAGGGCGTTGACCCTATATATATATATATATATATATATATATATATATATATATATATATATATATATAATAGAAAGATAATAATAATAATAAAAAAAAAAAATAATAAAAAAATATATGAAAGTATTCAAAGTATAATGCGTTGCATATATCTAAGATTTAATCTACGGAATGATTTTTATTCGCTATGTTGAAATCCATTGCACCTTTAACTGCTGGTAACTGGATTGATATTTTGTAAAACGTAATTTAATAGATTCGTCTGTAGTTCCTATATGCAGTTCACAATGTAGTTAACTATTTCTTTCTAACAAAGAGGCATCATTAGTTCTTAGGATCTAATTTTGAAAAAAAAAAAAAAATCTAATACTAGTGATGCGGCTGGAAAAGTGGCGCTGGGATCTTCCGGAGTCTTGCTTCGCCTTCCACGTGTGGGGGAAAAAGCCTGGCTCGGAGATTCTTGGGCGAATGTATATAGGTATGATTGTGTTTAGAAGTTTTTATTTTATTTTATTTGTTTATTTTATTTTTATTTAACTTCTTCACCAGTATTATTTATTTACTTATTAGATTTATATTTATTTCTTTATTATTTGTATATATTGTATGAATGAGAACTTGTAGACCTAATGCTTATAGCCCTCCAGCAGTGGCTGATTGTATTATTATTCAATAAACAGATTAAATAAAAATAATTTTTTTTTGAAAAGTTTGTAATTTTTGTCGTTTCGTACACGATACTGCTCCCCACACTTCATAACCGTTCTATATTAATGACCTTAATATTTTTTTTTAAATTAGGACGGTTTTATATAGCTTTGGATCGGTTAAAGAAAACGAAATATAGAAACATTAGGTGTGAGTTGTAGGAAAACACCTCCTTACGCCCAATTTACAGGTACGATGACAGCATGCGGCTCTTCCATATTAGTATCGATTTTGGTGGCGACGCCTCTGCTATGCCAATCGATCCACTCATTTGCATGATGCGTTCTATTTAGACTGATCATTCTTCGTTTATTTCATAAAAATAAATATATCGACAACAAATTTTTAATTCGACAATAAGTTTATAATTAATTAAAACTAAGAAGTATTATGTATACATCATTATCTATAAATGTTCGTGTTACACGACGTATTACTGTGAAACATAGCCCTGCCGAAGAACAAGCTCCTAGAAAAAACACCGTCTAGACGGGCTACAAGAAAAACATTCTGTAACTGGACCAGCTCTGAAGAACCTATACTATACAATATAACTACCCTTTGCTCCTGCAGAGCAGTTAACCTTTATAGGACAGTTGTCTTCAACAAAGATTTCTTCCTTCGTCACCCTTATTTCGGGCGTATATTGCGTATAACAGGGTGCTTATGGACAATTTTAATTATACGTCTGATACATTATATAACTGAGGATTTTTTTTATATCTAAATTCAAAGTTATTTTGATTCATTTATATCTTTTTGTTTTTTAAAACAATAAAACACATTTTTTTCCATTCTTATAAAGTTATATATATTTAATACATCTATCCTAACGATATTACAGCTAATGTTATCGTATTAATATTTCAATCTCTTAACCTGCTAACCTTGAGTCTCGTTATCTGTTTACCTACATTTATCAAGTGTAACCCCCACTAGCTTGTTATCCGATATCTTATTATTATGTTATCTTATTCTTATTTTAGGTTTACTATATCATTACTTATTCAATTTTCGATTTCTTTATTAGTCAGCACTCATTTTCTTTATCTGTTAACCTACAGTTATCAAATGTAATCTTTACCAATTTCTTATACAGTCATTTCTTATCTTTTATCACAATCTGTTTACTTTTAATTTACACGCAATATTCTTCTTTGTTTTATATTTTTATTCATACTTATTTTCTATTTTTGTTTTTGTCTTCTATATATGTAATACTTGATATTTTAACTACATTGTCACTCACTATATCTATGATGTCATCTTAATATTTCTTTAGCAGACAACAGTATCTTATTTAGTATCTACTTATAATTCATTTATTCTATTTTCACCATGCACCATTTATATTGCCCATCTTTTGCAGCCCCGATGAAGACCTGCAAGGTGGGTCGAAACGTCGGCGTATATAAAACATAGTATTTTTTTTTTAATTTAGTATTTATTCGACCGCACCCCTTGACCAACTCCTTCTCATATTATATATTATATTATTCTCATCTCTACATCATTTTTTTTTTCATTTGATGTATTATTTATTTCGTATAGTCTACTTAAATCTTAAGATTTTGAATCCCAAAAAAGCTCTACCCTGTTGATATTATTAACAGAATCGATAAACATAAATCTTTCGCTTCATTGGCAAGCCTGTTGATTTCCTTTCCATCATTGAAGAGCGTACACGGAATATATCTGCCCATCAGACTCCATTGAATTACACCGGGACATGTGTCATATCTCCATCCTTGCTAATATATGCATCCCGGACTCGACTGTTACGGAAACAGTATTCACAAGTCTGGGAGAGTTAATGTTAACATCTGAGCACTATCTCAGACCCACTCGAATTTTATCGCATTAAACACGTTTCGTTTGGCATTAAAGCTGTCGTAACTGTCTACCGAGCTAATCGATTTCGAATTTAGCCAGGAAGTTCCTTTCGGAGTCCATCACTGATTCAGTTTCAGTGGAGTGAATATTCGTACATTATTGTTGAAGAATCAAATTATTACTTTTAAAAATATGTGCAAATAAACTGAGTAGCAGGGCTTAAAATAAAATTTTAAATTTTCTTTTTAATAAGATTCGATATGACTGGAGGTTTTATTTTTATTTTTATTTTTGTTAATTTGATACTAGAACTTTTTCTCTTGCAAACTTATAAGTTAATGTTTTACAGAAGTTTTATTTTTAGAAAAAGCGTTAGTAAAAAAAATGCTGTTGATTTAGCCAAACAGTCTGTTTAAAAAAATTACTTTTATTCTTTGCTATTCGTTACAACGACACATATGAATCAGAGATATACTATCTCTCTAATCCAATGGAGCTATATCTAATTGAAATGAACAATATTATGTAACTCATTTCTATGGAATTTTACGAAATTTAGCTAGGTATATATGTAAAGTTCATAACTTTTAGAAACTATATATATATATATATATATATATATATATATATATATATATATATATATATATATATATATATATATATATATATATATATATATATATATAATGAAGTTCCCAGAGGCTCGGGTAAAGTTATAGCTTTTTAAAATTTGCATATCTGATTTTCATTTCAAATTTTTACGCAATTGCAAATATATTACTTATAACTCAACCGAAACTTGTATTTATTAAGTTCTAACATTTAAATAAGGCTTATTTCTATGAATATACAACCATATATTTAGGAACGAATCCAAACGGAAAGGGGTAAAATTTATTTAATGATCACTCTGACAATCAAACCATTACCTATTATTATTAAAACTGGCTCTTAATTTTCGTTGTTTGCCGTATATTATATATGTATTATTTGTATTTATTTTTTGACTAATTCTTCTTTTTCTAATTACACCGATGTACAAACACATGTCTTTAATGCCATTCTCCATAAATAAATGCGTTATCGATATTTTAAAATTTGTCCCGCTAGATAGACGGGGACTGGCTACTTTGCCTCATACGGTGGACCGACAAAATATTTCTAATCGATTTCCGAGTTCTGCGTATCCTGAAACGTAAAACCTTTAATTTTGAGTAGGACGAGATCAACGGTTATTTAATTTTTTGATCGGTCAAAATGGTTCATAAAAAAAAATAAATAAATAAAATCAGTAACAACGCATAAAGGATCTTGATTTCACTACAATGTGAAGAAGTGCTGTTACTAGGCCAACGGTCATCACTCTCAACCGCCAAGTTTTCCACCTTAATTAATTAATTACTTACTTATTAATCTAAGTAAATCTAAGAAGTCTATAGTACTTTATAGAAACTGGGTGTGTCCCAGGAGGATCCCTGTTACCCCGCTCCCTACAATAGTTGACTATTGAAAATAACAATAAAAAAACATGACATTGTTTATAATTTTTTTTTTATTTATATGATATTTACAACTGTATACAAAAAATACATCTGGTAAATTCGCACATGGATACAAAGACATGAAGCACATGTTGAGAAACTACCCATTGGTAGCACTCTAATAATATGTCTATATTAGGAGATCACGTGGCCATCTTCTTTTCAGACGCCTCGGAGGATTATCAGGAATTGAATAGGAAGCAAGGTTAGAAACAAGAGGGTTGGGATGGTTATGAAGTTTATTATGGAAGGACAGATATCTGGATTGGGCCAAATCTGATACATAAGGAACATTAAGGTCATTACGGATAATTTTATTTGAAACAAAGTAAGGAGCATTGAGGATTTTACGAAGGATTTTGGATTGTAAGGATTGGATGCGAGAGGAATTTGAAGGTTTGGTGGAGCCCCATAGCTCAACTCCGTAAGTCCAATAGGTCTTATTATAGTCATGTAAATTAGTCTTTTATAATTAATTAGAAGGTTAGAGCGTTTGTCTAGTTGTTTATAAATTAATTACAAATAGAATAATAAATCTTCCTTTTTGCTTAGTTGTTTAGGACACGACATAGGCGTGATTAATAGCAATGTAAATTATATACGAACCTTCCTAACTACATAATGCTTAAACATATTTTTAGATAATTTTAACGGAAAAATACATTCACAGTAGATAGTCCGCGTCAGTTCCGAAATTCGAGACCGTTCCAGCTATATTAAAAGATAGCATACTTTATCTAACAGCGAAAACATGTACTATGGTATCTCTAAAAGCATCGCATAATGGTCGTACGGTCGAACTGCTTGAACGGTTTTCCGTCGTATATCGTCTTAAGGGTCACACCGCTCACATTGCTCCAGTATGCCGCTGTCAGAGATTTAATATTAACCATCATAATCGTTCCTCTTCTATCTCTCATCACATGTGAGGTAAATTTCCAGTCCAAATATTTTTATACTGACTACAGTATTATTAACCAAAACGAGTAAGAGATATAAAAAAATATAAACGATGTTTCATATATCGTAAGATGGGGTAACTTTGGGACTGGATGGGTAACTTTAAAAGCGTGTAAAATTTAGTTTGTGGTGATTTCATGGTGGGTACACTGTATTGGTTTAGTCTGCAAAAACGTGCTTTGTGTAGGCACGTACAGCGCTGCTATCTTGCGGCATTTTGAGAACCCTAATTCACTACACTCGTTGTGCAGTGAGGTTTTATTTATTTCCATTTTTTTTTTAATTCTTGTTTTCATCAAAATTTTGCTTGTACCTCAAGAGTAGAGTGCGCAAGGTAGTAACGCAGTACTTGCCTCTACACAATGCACGTTTTTGCAGTCTGAACCAACACAGTGAAAACACCATGGAATCACCAGAAGATAAATTTTACCTGCTGTCCCAAAGTTATCCCATCTTACCATATTATATTTTATTTATACTTTTGTATATACGGTGTGAATTTGGTCTCTGAACTCTATGATAAATGTCTTAAATTAAGACATATTGTAATATTTCTCAATAAATATTCTATATAATGTTAATTTATTATTGGAAACTTCCAACCACACAGCGTTATGTCACCAAAATTCTGACAGAGAAAAAAAGAAATAAGATGTGTCCACCCACACGACTTTCCTAACCATTTCAGAAAAGTTTTTATATCTTTAATTATGTCTATTAAGAAACAAAAAAAATATTGAATTTGATTTGTTTTCCCGAAAATCGATCAAGGAAAAGATTTGAGTACGATTTCTTAGATAAACCAAAGCAATGAAAACCAACTTGTGGAAGATCAGCGTAAAAAATTCAATACTCTTTTTTTTAATATTTATTTATTGAGCAAAAAATACATTAACAAAAAAAATACATTCATTAGTATTTGAGATGTAAGAGAATCATTTATAACATATATACAATAACAAAAAAAATTATAAAAAAAGAAAAGAAAACGAAAACTTAGTAAAACAGAAGAAATAAAACATGAGAGAACATTCAATAAAAATATAAAAACACATTCATACTTCAATACACTCTAATCAAAAACATTTTTCCCTTAGCCCAATTTCGTCAAACAATAATTTCTATTAAAAGTTGAGAGGAAACATGTGTGATGCGGGCAACAGATTTTTTTTTACTTTTCTTTTTTCTCTCTCATTCACCGCTTCGACCCGTATTCTTACATACGAAATTGAATAGTTGTAACTTCGTTAATAGTTGTCGCAAATGAACGATTTTATATTGTTTTTTGGGGGAATTTCTCTAGCTTTGTTTGAGCCATATAGCCAAAAAAAAAAAAGGTTAACAGTGTTTTTACTTTACTTAGTGAGTAAGGCCCCAAAACATCTTTCTTTTCTTTATAACTTTTTTTCCTAAATTTAATACAGGTACAAAAATCGAAAGGATATTAATTAGAAAATTATAGGAAAGTTTCATCAAAATCGTTTGAGTCGTTTTAGCGCTACAGTCAAGAGAAAAATATGTTTTTTCACTTATTGAGCTTCCTCTATTGCGCATGGAGCATCCTTTTTGTGTCACAGGCATCAGTAGTCAAAACCCAACAAAATGAAAAGAAGCCACAAACTAGTTCCAGAAATAGAAAAATTAGTTTTTCGAAATCATGGCGCCCTGAAACGTATAGATTCATCGAAAACCGTATCTCGGGAATTCGAACAGATCGCAATAGTTCCCTTAGCTAGTATAGGTCGGAAAGTAAAATACTCGTCAACGTTTAGCCAATTGAGGCATCAGCAGGACAAAAGAGAACAGCAAATCGAACATCACTCCATGACTCAATCAACATCACTCCCAATCGCATTCTCACTTCTCGATCTTCATCTGAGTAGTCAGCTGTTTTTGATTATTACCATCTTTTAGTATGCATTTTCATATATATTTATATAAAATATTTTATTTTGTATAACATATTTATGAATTTTGGTTGTATATTGCAAATTTTTTATCAGTCAATTTTTTCCTTATCAGTATGCAATTGGGTGTCATGGAGTGATGTTCGATTTCCTTTTCTCTTCTATCCTTAGGATGTCTAATTTGCCGAAATGTTGACTTTGTTTTTTTCTTTTCCTGCATTTTAGAGACATTACTTGCATTTGGAGTATATATATAACGATAATACATATAAACTAGTATAAGATAAAAAACCGAAAGAGTTAAAAATATATTGCTTCAAATGAAAAGTTTCAATCAGAACATCCAGGAAGGAAGAAGCTGCCCTATGTCGTCAAAGGATTGGGCACTGTGAATTTTCACATGGATACTCATTAAAAAAAATTGAGCTGTGAAAGTTGCAAAGTCCAAAAAACAGTGGAACATGTTATACAAGACTATCTAAATTTAAACATACAACAAAAAGGCTAGATATGCTACAAACATTAAAAAAATAAATAAACGATGATGAAAAAGCTGTAAAAAAAAAACGGTAAAATTCTTCAAACTGTTAAATTATTACAACATGATTTAAGATAACGGCGTTTCCCATGATCCTCCAATGTAGAGTGAACACAATAAAATAAGTAATCAAATAAAAAAAATAAACAATTGAAAACTTACAGAAAATTGTTTCCCTAAAATGCAGGTAAATAATAATAAACTCGTCAAGGATCAATAACAAAATCAAAATCGCACCACTGATTGGGTGATGTGATTTAGTGTTTCATGTAAACGAGTCAAAACTCAATAAGCGACAGAAAATACAAGTTATTTTATAACTGGAAAATTCCAATTAAACATTCTTGTGCCCCTAAAATGTAGGTAAAGAAAATATCCCGTTTCATTAATTCAGGTATCCTAAGGACAGAAAAGAAAACAGAACCAAGATCATATCATTCCATGACATCCAATCAATAAACGCCTAATAAATGGGAAGAAAAGTGAGGTAGCAAAGTTGAGAAAAGTTATAACAGCTGATCAGCAAAAAAAAAAAAGAAAAAACAGAAGAAATAAATGTAACTGCAAATTCAAATACTCAAATATTCCTTAAAATATCTGATTATTTAAGGATGTTTTATTGATAAATTGAAGTTTACTTAAGCCAAACTCCTCCCTTAGTAGATTATTTCACTTCTCCCTGTCCATCCCTTCCTCTTTCGTCATCCCTCGGCCCGCCATACTCTCAGCTACATCTCTCCACCTGACATGAGTGCTTCCTCTCCTTCTTCTACCCTCGGCCTGCCACTCAAATGCCGTTTTAGTAAGTCATTCGCTTTTTATCCTTTTAACATACCCATACCACTGTTGTCTTCTTTCTTATTATTATTTCTAGTATATTATTCTTGACTTCCATCCTTTCTCTAATGGTCTCGTTTCTGATTCTTTGCGTCCTTAAGACTCTAGCCTACCTCCTCCAAAAATCCATCTCCACAGCTAGAAATCTTTTGCTCTGCGATTTCTCGAGCGGCCACGTTTCCAAACTATAGAGCATTACGCTCTCTACCAGGGAATAATTTATTAATTTATTTACTTCAGTAAAAATATGTTCGCTCCAAAAAACTGAATTGAGCATACCAATGACTTTCCACCCATTATAAAAATGTCTCTATTGTATAAAAAAGTTTTAGTGACTTTCATATTTTATTTTATGTTATTATTAGGAGATAACAGGAGCTCGGTGATTGTTTTACAAATTATACAGATGTTCATTTAATTACATATGTAATTTTATCTTGATAAAAAATAATTTATGTTGATAATAAATAATATAATACAATTCCTAGGATATAATAATAGGAAAATAAATAATAATAGATACATAAAAAAAGAATTGAAGATGCACATCAAAAGAAGTTTGTCATAAAAAAAACAGATGACCATTCAGACAAAGTTATGAAACTAGATAGATTTATTAGACTTATCCAAGATCCAAGTCTATCCGCAATTAAAGTAATTCAAATTTTTTACAATCAGTCTTATAATTAACACCATTGTCTAACTCCTGTAAAATATGCATGGCTACAAATATCTTTCTTTTAGGGCTATTCCTCTCTTTCTGCAACACTATAACATTTTCAAAATCGAATTGATATTTAAATACTTTTTAGCATTGAGCTAATACAGTGTAAGGTTCCTATCCACACATCCACATCCATACATATATTATTACAGTAAGGCTCGAAATAGGTTCTGTACCAAATATAAGCTCCTGTCATGCTCAAATACCATGAATGGGCACCGTTGGATTCAGAATTTCACGTGGGGTTTGCGAATCGTATTCTCCACATTTGTTTTTCTTTCTAAAATAAATAAAGTCGATGCAAACATTTTGCTAGGCTTCATACTGGAACAGTGGTAAGTCTGTAGATCTATACAGGACAAATTGGACTTTGAAGATTTTGTTGTATACAGCAAGACCCGGATAGTTCTCTCGGAACTGCGTTTTTAAGCTTAAAAACGTACTATTTTCGAGATAACGCAGGGCATAGGGTTCTCATCCACTCACTTACGTTAATTGCAGTACTGTCATTGAATACACGTCTCATTTCGTCGACTTGAGGCCTCTATGATCGAGAGGGGAGGATTTTTATATTATTTATCGATGGTGTTTTTGATCGGTAAGCCATATCATCTTTAATTCTTCACCGAATCCCAAGATTAAGCCCCAATTTTGAAGGCTTCCTTCTCCTTCAGCCGGGCAAAATTGTCCAATCAACCCGAAAATTCATGAAAACAAGTTGTGAAAGAAAAGAAACTTTCTAAGCTAGAAAGTGTCTAGAAACTGAACAATTTTTAGCAAAGCTACAGCTCATTGAAATTCGTAAACATGTTGGTTCCAAATATTTTTTTTTTTTTAACTTTTATTATGATATTTACAACTGTATTAGTATGAATACATCAAGTAAATTTGTACAGAGAAATATTATTACATGAAACACGCTTGTTGAGAAACTACCCACAGGTAGCACTCTAATAGTTTGTCTACATGAGAAGATCACGAGGCCATCTTCTTTTCAGACGCCTCGGAGGGTTATCAGGAATCGAAGAAGAAGCAAGGTTAGAAACAAGAGGATTCGGATGGTTAGGAAGTTTATTATGGAAGGATAGGTATCTGGATTTGGCCAAATCGGAAACATATGGAACATTGAGGTCTTTATGGATTATTTTATTAGTGACAAAGTAAGGAGCATTGAGGATTTTACGAAGGATTTTGGATTGTAAGGATTGGATGCGAGAGGAATTCGATGGTTTAGAGGAGCCCCATAGCTCAACTCCGTAAGTCCAAATAGGTCTTATTATAGTCAAGTATATGAGTCTTTTGTAATTAAGGGGAAGTTTAGAGCGTTTGTCTAGTAAGTGTTGGAGTAGTCGGAAACGTCGAGCGGTTTCTTGTCGTTTCAGTCTGGTATGAGGATTCCAAGTTAGACGTTTGTCCAAATGAAGTCCAAGGTATCGGATTTGTTCAACAGGGATAAGTGGGGTATTATTAAAGAATACTGTGGGACATGAGGTCATAGGTTTACGTTCCAAATATTAATGAAATTTTAAATTAATTTACGTTTCCTTTGTCGATTATTTTTATCGATATAGTAGCAATCTAATTCTTTATCTTTTGATACGTTGCATTATTTTATTTTCTTATTAATTTGACATTTGATTACTTAACAATATTCTGTGCGAATTTTTCGCACAGGCCTACTAGTCTATAAGTATTTCTCTAATATTGGATTTCCTTTCTTTTCGATCCTGATGATGTCTGAGTTGACCGTTGATTTTATTCTTCATCTTCATTATTGATACACAACGGAATTTTTCTATATTGCTCCATGCTTTCCTAAATATCTTAATTTTTTCTTAGCTAATATTTCCAAAGCTATTAAGCTTGTGGGACGAGGATACTGTAAGAATGTAGTCCTGTTTCACCTGGGAAGGAGATGCTGTTACCATAGAGGAGGGTTTACATTGCGGTTCTATTGACCCATCGGCTAACGATGCCGTAGGATATTTCAACTAAAGACTTTTTAGGATGCAGCCGACATCAAAGGATGTCTTTATCTACCTCCATAAAAAAACAACCGATACTTTCTATCTAGACCTTTCACGGCTCATTCTTTTGGTGACTTTGTATGGGACCGCTAGGGTTCCAAACTTCTTTGAAGGCTTCATCCAAGAAAACGTGGTAAAATGAAGAGACGAAATAAGAAGTTGATGCAAGAATATTGGTTAACGCTCTTTGGGGAGTTTCCACACTATTCAAATGCGAAAATTGTGCAATCGTGACAACTTTTAAGTTTATGACTGCGCTCAGCTATAAGCCCTTTATAGCTATTTTCAGCCTATTTTGACTTTCACTTACCCTATATATGTAATATATAGTAAGGGTAAGTATTGCGATCGTGAAAATTTAGGAATCTGTGTTTTCAACGTGTAAAAATACACGTCTTGAAGTCCACTGACCAAATAACCAAGTAGCAACAAAATGATTTGTGTGTGTGTATGTGAACAGCCTAGATCAAAACCGAAGTCGTACGAAAAAAAATTTGTGTATTTGAGGTTGTTATAAGCCTGGGATGTTACAACATTTTCGTCAAAATCGGCAAACCGGAAGTGGTAGTTTAACGCACATTTTTACGATTTTCTCAAAAACGGCTCTAATGATTTTGATAAAGCCCAGTATATCAGTGTGTTATTAGGCAATTGTTTATATAATGTAGGTTTTATTCTCATTGATATTCTCTAACAGGACTTAAATGGCTAGTTTTCAATAATAGCTTCCTCTGAAGCAACTATATATTTTTTATTTGAAATAATTAACCATTTCACATTAATCTTTGATATAAAAATAGTAAAATGTAAAATATGAAAGAATTGAATAATCAACTAAAGGAGGAATAAGAAATCGTAACGGATAATAGTTGTAATGGAGGACCCAAAGGAATAGGAGCTCGCCCGAAAGATTAGAACAGGCTTCCATACGTAACATGAGCTTAATATAATATAGACTGTGACAATATTATGTACAAATACATATGAGATTTTTATAAATGCTGTCGTTGGTATTATTTAATATTTAATTGTATAGATTACAGCGATATAAAAATTAAAAATTGTATATATATATATATATATATATATATATATATATATATATATATATATATATATATATATATAATGGTAATTAAACAAATAACAATACACACAATGAAATGTAAATAAATAAAGCATCTATAATATTTATTTTCACTTCCCCTTTGCCTGAAAATAATTATTTCTGCTAAGAAGAGGGAGGTAAGTGATAGTCGTGTGATGCGCGCACCAGATTTTTTAATATAATTCCAGCTTCAGTATTATTGAGAGAATAAATAAACCTCTGTTCGCGTTTCTTAGAATGTTTCATATCATCATTTCTTTTGGGATACCTTGATACTGAGTAATTTAAATTTGTCTTTTTTCAGAAACGGTCAAATAGTAGTTTAATAATATATTATTAAAGACTTTCTGGTTATTGAAATGATGTTATAAATATTTATATACAAATTTTATAATTTTCCATCAAATATTATTATTATTTAACATTCTCTTAATTAGGTACTAGGTCACAAGTATGTAAAATAATTCCCAAATTGGAAAATGTTAAATAACTATATAAAAATAGTGTTTTCAACGAATAGAAATTGAGAGAAAGCTATGATTCTCCTTGGTAGACTTGATTTAATGATTAACATACGAACTAAAATAAATGACAACCGCCGTTAATACATTTTGCCTCCACCAATCCATATACAATAAAACCTAATTTAAAAAAAAAGTAAGATTGGAGAAACTTAATGATGCATCGTTTGGTTTTGCTAGTTCCATTCAACTATATTCATATATATTTTTTTCCCTTTTTTTTGGGATACGTTGATTAAAGACACGATCGGCTTTATGCATTATTCAAATACACAAATCTAGATTACTTGTTAGGTAGGCGAAGCAAGGCTTTGTGTTATCCACAGGCAAAAAGGTTCATCAGAAACAAATGGTGCGAAAAACAGGCATCCCATTCTCAGATCTATCCAAATGGAGTGTACACAATAGTCGCCCCTGGAACAATCGTCATCATTACACCACGATTTATTTTATTTTCTATGTTTATTCTTTCTCTTTTTTCCCTCCCCTTCCTTTGTGAAGCGCTAAACGAAAATTTTCAGTTTTTATATTTCGTCTGTCTCGAAATTACTCCCTGGGATAATGCGTCAGTTTTGTGTAGACAATTACTTATTAGTATTATTTTTAGTTTTTTTAAAAATCCTTTTATTGAAAAATATTACAATCTATCTCAGTTAAGCCCACTTATATTAGATTTCGGAGAGCACATTCCACCATATTTACTGAAACATAAGTAAATAAAATAGTTACAAAAAATGCATAGAAATAAGAAAAGAATAAAATATTATAAGGATAGAGAAAAAATATATGAATAAGAAAAAATAAAATATACTTAAAGTAAAATAAACATCTAAGATGCAATCATGCCTATATACACTATTGTTAATCAGCCAGGATAACTCCGAACAAATCTTGTCTCCCTACTTGTAGATGGAAAAGCGAGGCTCAGGAGATCCCTGTTCTTCTCCCTTTACCATTTTACTGGTATTAAAAACCAGCGGAGGCTTAGTTCTATAATTATTTAAATTGTAATATTAGGATTTTGATGAATGATGTATCAAACGAATCGAATTTCATTGAGAAATGACGTATCCCAAATATAAAAAAATTGTCATTATTATATTTGTCCTTATGTAAAGACAGAATGTAATAATATTCTATTAAAATGGTTTTGAAATCAACTATATTAGGAAAAATATTACGAAAGGTCTATTGACCGCCATAAACTGTATAATATTCTAATTGAGCAGGGGATTCCAAAAAAACTAGTAAATCTAGTCAGGATGTGCTTGACGGAGACACTCAATAAAGTTAGAATCGGTAATAATTTGTCCGAAAAATTTGAGGTTCGTTCGGGCTTAAAACAGGGGGATTCTCTTTCGCCTGTCCTGTTCAATTTGGCATTAGAACATGCCATTAGGGAGGTAATGCGAACCGAGAAAGGGTTGGATTTGGGCGGGACAACATCCGTGCTGGGCTATGCTGATGATCTGGTACTGTTAAGCGAAGACGTTGAAACTATAAAACTAAATACGACAACGTTATGAAAGCCGGTAAAGAACTAGGACTCGAAATAAACGTGGATAAAACAAAATATGTGGTTAGCTGCAAAAATGGCGATACTACTGGTGATATCGATATAGATGGTAATATGTTTGAACAGGTAGAGAAATTCAGGTATCTAGGTTCTACGATAACTAGAAAAAACGAAATTGAAGAAGAGATTAAGGTTAGACTGAAAGCGGGAAATGCTCGTTATTTTTCTGTGACAAAACTACTTAGTTCGCGCCTCTTGTCCCGGAACTTAAAAATTAGAATCTATAAAACAATTATCTTGCCTACAGTTCTTTATGGATGCGAAACTTGGCCGCTTACATTAAGGGATGAGCAGCGTCTTACGGTTTTTGAAAATAAAGTATTGCGTAGAATATTCGGACCGAAGAAGGATGAGTTAACCGGAGAGTTCAGACGGTTACACAACGCTGAATTGCGTGAGCTGTATCCGGGTAATATAATTTCATCGCGGCGAATCAAATGGGCTTGTAAAGTTGTTGGGCTTAGTAACGAGAGAATTCCTAAAAGGTTAATATGTGGGGTGCCTAATGGTAAGCGTCCGAGGGGTAGACCGAAGCGAAGGTGGGAAGATTGCATTAAAGCCGATCTGAAGGGACTGGGTTTGGACGGCGAACGGTGGAGGGAGGTGTGTAATAAGCGATGGTGGTATTGGCATCGAACCTTCGGGTTCGCTAAGCCTTTTATTATTATTATTATTATTACGAAAGGACTTTCGGCATAGTAAATAATACAAAAATTATAGCAGAAAATCTTAAAATACAAGAAAAAAAAATTTTGTTGAAACCGGATCTTTACCTAATTTTTTCATGTTTTTCCGTGAAACCTTAGACATTCAGCAAAACATCTATTATCATATTTTTTTTAATTTGATATTTTTTTTCTAACAAAGAGTTTGTATTACACAATAATATTAGTAACTCTATACAACCATTCTGACCACAGGCGGATCTACGGGGGAGGGGAGGGAGGAGAAATTTCGGGCTGAAGCCCTCCTCCCCCCCAAACGGTAAAATGTAACCATGTTTTATGGTAAAAAAATATCTCTTAAATGATTATTGTTCCTGTAATTACATTTAATAGGACTTCAAGAATCACATAAACACATTTCATATGTGTAGCTAGTATCTTTATTTTTATTTTTTTAGAGTAGTTATCATTATATATATATATATATATATATATATATATATATATATATATATATATATATATATATATATATATATATATATATATATATATATATATATATATATATATATATATATATATATATATATGAAAAAAAAAGCTTGTGAGATGAAATATATGATTCTGACAAGTCATGTCGGCACTATTAATGAAAATAATGTTTTCGTTTAAACGTTATATGATATTTTTCAGAAAAATGAATAAATGCACTTATAATTCGAAATTTACAAAAGTGGCTAAAAAAAAAAATTTGAAACTTTTTATTTTTCTGTAGATCTTTTGCCGCATTGACAATCCTGCTCCATATCTGCCTGTCTTGGGCTATTTCTTTCCATTTATTTGCACTTACCTCTATTGCATCTTTGTTGATTCTATCTATCCATCTACTTTTTGGCCTTCCACGTGGTCTTTTGCTTTCTCTATTTAGGCATTCATTGTTATGTAGAGCCTTCCAGATGGAATGCTACGAGCTACATGCCCTGACCATATTATAGTATACAATACGATATTATCAAGATAGACTATTTGTATTATATCGTATTGTATACACGAATAAATATGTTACGCTATATAATGGGGTCTTGAGGGTTTCTAAACGAAAATTGGTAGGACTTGTTAGCAGAGTTAAAGGTAGTTTCGACTTTGTAACCTCTTCCAGTTCTTCTCCAGCGCACTTAGCTCTGGAGTTTCCAATGAAAGAGATATTTTCACAGTTATTATAGGTTAGGATTAAACATTTGAAATCTCAGTTCATCCAGATAAGTTTTAAAATGAAACTTTTTTTCTCATATTCTCCTAAAATTTGAATCTTAGCTTGCTATTTTTTTAAGCGTTTTTTTCTACTTGGAAAATTCAGAGAAAGCAATAAAGAAATTAATTTATGAGAAATAGTTTTATTTGACCGATTAAAAATCAGATGCTAACCTGATATAAAGTTTCAGTTGGAGGAGGAGCACGGGTGCTTAGCTCAGTTTCTCATTACCTAATGTTCATCACTATCCTACAAGCTTCATTCATCAAGAACTTTGGATTGCTTAAAGACACTTCTAAGATATCCGTTAAATAGGTACCTACATTATGGTGTACTTTCAATCATCTTAGGTCTGCATGAAAAGATAATAAAAATAAATATTTTGTTAAAAAATTTTGGTTTATCGTAAACCCATAAATATCTTATTTTTTTTTAAATGTCATTATAACAGTATTATTGCACAAAACATTATATCAGTCTTAATTTAGGAATACGCACACACACACACACACATATAATTAAAATGAACTGTATATATATATCAAAAAGAGACATCAACCAATTATATTCCTGGAGCCTGGACCCAAAAATCGACCTCATCGCAGGCGAAAGTTTGATTGTAAATTACGAAAGTTTATGTCATTGTGAATAAAAAGAACCTTGTCTGCCGTTCCAGAGCCGCTAATTAGAAAAATGGCGACTGATTTAAAAAATATTAAGCCAGTAATTTGAGGATAGAAACATTGCAAAAAATGTGAGAAAATTTTATATTTTTTTAACTTCTATACATGAGTTGAGACATGTAAAAAACAAAATTGGTAACGCGGACCACCAAGGAAAAACTTTCTATTGCCAAAAAAGTCAGATTTTTTGCAAATTTGTTTTTGTTTTTTCACTTATAACTCCTCAATGATACATCAAAGCGAACATTGTACTCAATGTAATTAAATTACGCGTCGAACGAGTACATAAACGTTATAATGTGGTTACGTGGTAAGGTATAAAACTACGGTAAACCAACGCTGATTTTTACCAAAATTGTCCAAAACTGAGATAAATTACTATAAATTGCCCTGCAACTTGAAAATAAGTTCCCTAAGAGGAAAAATCCATAGAATCAAAGTTGTAGAGCATCAAATTTTGTGTCTCGAAATTCAAAAAAATGTCGCTAGAAAATGATATTTTTTTGTTTGTCTGTTTGTTTCCTTTATTTATTTTTTCTTTCTGCATATATGTGGTATTTTTTCCACCATCTTGATGATGCCTGGATGAGTTTGGCAAGTTACAGTTTGGATTTCTCTATTTATGTATATATATATATATATATATATATATATATATATATATATATATATATATATATATATATATATATATATATATATATATGTATGTGTGTGTGTGCGTGTGTATTATGCGTCGTCTGAACATTTTTTACAAACATTTTTGTCCCACTTAGTACAAAATGTGTTATAATACGTGTTAGAAAAAACAAAACAAAAAACTTCAATTTCTACTAATTTTCTATGTCTTCATAAAATCTTTAATGCTCTATATTTGGTCTAAAATAAAATGATTCACGAACATGTCACGGTGAACACGTAGAGAAGAGCGCCCCCTGTCATGAAAATTAAAATTTAATATTTCATCATTATTGTTTTAAATACGGTTCTTTATAGATGTGTAATCTGTTCGCTTACATTAAGGAATGATCAACCTTTTAAAGTTATGGAATATGACATCTTAACCTAAATGTTCCCTACCTCGCTAATTTGACTCGATCTTCTAATGCCGGTGGAGCGACTCAGAGAGAAGCGCTGGGATCTCTTAGAGTCTTGCCTTGTCCTCCACACGTGGGAGAAATGCTGGACTCGGTGCCCCCTCTGCTGATTGTAAATATTGTAATTAAGTATGAATGATTTTTTTTTATTATTTTTTTTTTTACCTTTTTATTGTTTTTTATTTAAAATGTATTTATTTTTGCTATGAACTTCTGCATTTTATTTTATTTTAACTCCAAGTTACATTCCTTTGGTTTTATTATAGTTTTTTCCTTTGTCATATAGATATATATTTTTTAATTTTTTAAAATATTTTTTTATGGTATTGTATATGTGGTATGAATGTGCCTCACTCAGCGGTAGTACTAAGAGTGGAAAAATGTATTATTTTTCAATAAAAATATTTTTTAAAAAATAACTGACTCGATCCACTTTTTAATTATTTCATAATAAACTCTCTACCAATTCGAATCCACTAGTTTCCAGCATTACTTACTGCTCGATTCCTGACAATATTCCAAAGTGTCTTAACAGAAGATGTCCACGTGGTATTCTTACGTATATCTTCAATTTAGGGAAGGTTACCATTGGATATTATCTCGACAAATCCGTTTATCTCAGTATTTTTTGTTTTCTTCACATTTAAAAGTTACATTTTATTTATTTATTAATGTAGTTGTTATTATACATAGGTCTGAATGTGTTTTATTTATTTTATTATCATTCGGCTTTAATCTGTTATTTTACTTATCTTGTATATTACTTTATCTTTTGTCGTAAACCAATGACTTCCTGTCCTTCAGTATCCTTTAACAACACCTCACTTATTCCTGTTGAGCAAATCCGTTACCTAGGACTCCATCTGGACAAACGTCTAACTTGGAATCCTCATACCAGACTGAAACGACAAGAAACAGCTCGACGTTTCCGACTATTTCAACACTTACTAGACAAACGCTCTAACCTTCCAATTAATTATAAAAGACTCATTTACATGACTATAATAAGGCCTATTTGGACTTACGGAGTTGAGCTATGGTGCTCCACCAAACCTTCAAATTCCTCTCGCATCCAATCCTTACAATCCAAAATCCTTCGTTAAATCCTCAATGCTCCTTACTTTGTTTCAAATAAAATTATCCATAATGACCTTAATGTTCCTTATGTATCAGATTTGGGCCAATCCAGATTTCTGTCCTTCCATAATAAACTTCATAACCATCCCAACCCTCTTGTTTCTAACCTTGCTTCCTATTCAATTCCTGATAACCCTCTGAAAAGAAGATGGGCCCGTGATCTACTAATGTAGACATATTATTATAGTGCTACCAATGGGTAGTTTCTCAACATGTGTTTCATGTCATTATATCCATGTGCGAATTTACCAGATGTATTTTTTTGTATGCAGTTGTAAATATCATATAAAAAAAAAATAAATAAATAAAATAAAATACTTTATCTTTTTATTTATATGTATATTTTCCTTTCTCTTCTTACTTGGTTATTTTTATTTATTTTCCTTTCTTATGTATATATTGTATGAATGAATACTATAGTCCTAGTAGCAATGCCCTTCAGTGTGGGAGACTGTATTATTATTCAATAAAATAAAATAAATGTAGTCGTAAGTTTCATTTAATATATAAAATAAGAATTATTTAAAGAAAACAAATTATTTAATAATGTAAAAATTAATTAAATTTGAATCTAAATAGGATAGATAAATGTGTGATAAATGCTGTATAATGAATCATAATCAGGGTTGGAATCTATTCAAATTATTCAAAATCGAAATTTAACCTGTGGCTAAGCCGGCTATGAAAAGGCCCCGTTAATGGTGTGAGTATCGCTCTGCCCGGAGGGGGGGGGGATTAAGCCAGAGAATTAAGCAGCTAAGATGAATTTCACTAATGGCACCCTCTGTTGAATAATTATTTCGCAATCCAACAGGTGGTCGTCCTCTTGCTCCTCTGTAATATCCTTCATCCCATATTATTGTCAAATAGACATAGACATTTACCTATTCAAACATGCACGTATGTGTATTCCAATTAATAACCAGTAGCATTCGATGTATACTAAAATAGAGAATCAACGTAGTAATATACAACAAAATATAACATTTTCGAAAAAGATCGTTTAGCAAGCTGGTGTATACGGGTGTCTCACTTCTTGGTGTCCAAAATCTAGGTAGTGATTCCAAGCAAAATAGCCAACAGAAAAGTTCGTTTGATGCATGGGAGGATTCAGAACGGAATTGGCGTTAAGACCAATTTTGTGACTTCCTTAAGGTATTAACGATTTTTATAGAATAAGAAAAAAAAATTCCTAAAAATATTCAAGATAGTTAAATTCTAAGCGCGCCATCGTTAAGTAAATACAATTTTCTTTAAGGAAACAGTAATTTAATTTGATTTAATGATAAAAGGGACTTTCAGGAGTTTTAATGTCGACCGATGTACGGTTGCGTAAGAATCGGTAATACAGATTTATGCTGCTTGTGTATAAGTGCTGTAACAGCAGCATTACCGCGGTCGTATTGGAACTCGAAAAAGTCCCTTTTATCAACCTTAGTATACTCAATTACTGTTTTATTGTAGAAAAATTTGTCTAGTTTAGATGGTTTGCTTAGAATGTAATTATCTTAGACAGTTTTTGACAAATTTCATCTTATTCAATAAAAAACGTGACCATCGCAAGGAAGCCACAAAATTGATCTGAACTCCTTTTTCGTTTAAAATCTTTTTTTTTTTTTTTTTGTCTTCCCCTTCCTTGCCTTTAGGGCTATATGGGGTTTTCCCGGGCCAGGGAGTTTGGGCGGGGATTTAAAAGACGCCCCCGGCACCGGGACGCGAACTCCTGTCTATATTTTGTCATTGAACCCTATTGTTTTCGAACCGCATATTATCACCGGTTTCACTAGTCTCAATGTGCCTAAGTTTTTCTCTATCCGACTCCAAAAAAAATCTTGTATTAGACAACCTTAATATGAGATTTCACAAGATTTTTTTAAGATTTCAGTACCTTTGAAGTTGAGAAGAAAGCTCTTTTTGTGCTTGTTATAAACTGGTTTATTTCCGCCTGGAACGGAACCAAATTAACTTGATTAAATCTTAATTAATTAAGTTTTATTTTAAAGCTTCAAAACCGGCGACAATCTCGGTGAACACGTAGAGAAGAGCGTCTCCTGCCACGAAAATTAAAAATTAGTATTTTCAAAATTATTATTCTAATTATTGGTGCGTGGCGTGTTCGCTTACGTTATGGAATGAGCAAAGTATTAGAGTTTTAGAAAATAACATATTGTGGAAAATAAAATGTTACATTCAAACAGTAAACATGACTTCTTAACAGAATTAATTTAGTGGTAGAGATTAGAACTAACAACGAAAAAATTCAAAACACTTTCAATGGTGTTTTGTTAGATTAGAAAATCAGGGATTTTTTAGAAGAGAAGCATGTGTTTTTTTTTTAATCGGATACTTTGGCTTTCAACAGAAACATTTAATTGATTCTTAAGCTAGTATTGTTTTAAACTATCTGTTATTGTTGTCAAATATTTTACATTATGAAAATGGATAGCTTTAGGATTTAAGGTCTCACAAAAATGTCTTGTGAGATTAACGAATTAACTAAACGAATTTAACGAAATCAGCTGATGAAATGAACATATTGTTGTAGGCGTCAAATGTTTTTTTTTTTACTTCCAATACTTAGTACACCATTAGGATAACGATGGAATGAATCTTTTTTTAAAATCCCCAATAGCTCAAAAACGGTGCAAGATTTAAACGTGTATTTTTGAACACTATTAATTTTTATCTTTTTTTAATTTATTTGGCTACTGTCAAATCTAAATTTTCCAGCACATTTGTTAATACTTTCGAGAAAAAAAAAATGAGTAGCAACCAGAGAACTTCGGATTTTTATAGAAAAAAAAAGCGATACCTTGCCTTTTGAGAAAAACATTTAATTTATTCAGTCTGTTTGTTATTTTTTTTATAAACTTTATTTATTGAATAATAATACAATCAGCCACTGTTGAAGGGCTATAAGTATTAAGGGTAAAAGTTCTCATTCATACAATATATACAAATAATAGAGAAATAACTATAAATAAAAAAAAAACTAAATAAATAATACTGATAAAAAAAAGTAAATAAATAAGAGAAAATAAAGAAATAAAAACTTTTAAACACATTCATACCTACATACAATATATACTTTTGCCAAGGAATCTCCGAGCCAGGCTTTTTCCACCACATGTGGAAGGCAAAGCAGGACTCCAGGAGATCCCAGTGCCACTTTTCCAGCCGCATCACTAGTATTAGAAGCCAGTGGAGACTGAAAGAGGGCACTAGAGCCACATACGCTCACTTCATGTGTGGAGAAGCTGGCCATTGCCTGTTATTTTAATGAAATGTTTTGATTTTCATTATGAAAATGCCTAGATTTAAATTTTATAAAGTCTTATACATATGTGTTTTGGTTTAAGATATTTTTTGGTTTAAAAAAAATAAGACGAAATGTAAAGGGCAGAAGCGATAAGAGTTATCGTCGATTCCCCGTTTTATCATAGATGGAATTCTGAGCCTCTATATCGAAATGATGTGGTCGAACACAGAGGGATTTGAGATAGAGTGATAGAGGGATAACCTAGCGTTAAGGATGGAAGAAGGGATGAAAAGCTGTTCATCCCTTCTTGGGGAAGCCATTTCAAGTAGAGGTCTCAGGTTTCAAGTGTTCAATAGCCATTCTTTCATCAAGAACGCTTATTTTCATTTTCAATTATTGCTATCCGACGATTGTGAACAGACTTGGACAGTATTTAGGAAATAAAATATTTTAAAATAAATTATATTTGTTATATAAATTAGGCCATTATTCACCAACATTTTATTTATTAGCTATTTTATTACGACGTTTCGGCCATCACTGGGGCAATTTTCAAGTCTGGAAAATTGTAATGACATTGTTAGTTCACATTTAACATTTACAAAAGTTAATTTTTTTTATTTCACATAATTAACATATCCATGTCATAACATTTTCAATACACATAGATTTGTATAATTTTTTAACTAAAATTCTTTTATGTACGTAACTTTACTCATTATGAACAATTGATATTACCTTATTGAGTCCTCCATTAGATATTCATTATTATTTTTTTCTGAGAAAAGAGAGATAATTAAGATTTTCCCCTACGTCGTTTCTGGAGGGACTGACTTATATCATCCTGGTGGGGATTGTCAAGGGGAGAGGGGTTTTCCTTCTATTGCTATGCAATGGTGGATTATTTTATCTAATTTATGGTTTTTACATTGCTTTCAAATTAATTATTATATTATATGCGAATATTGTTCATTACGTATGCGTAAAAGGTATTTATATTTATATTTATATAGTTATATCAATTATTTAAATGAACATATTTACACACGGAAATCTTTAAATTTGTAGTGATATATATAGACTCTCTAATTTTTCTTTTGTTGTTACTATTTTCCTTACATATTATTTTGGCATTTTAAAAATTAAATTGGTGTTTGTTGCATGTTACGTATTGTGAAAAGTCAATAGCTAATAAATAAAATGTTGGTCAATAATGGCCTAATTTATGTAACAAATAAAACCTCAAGACACCAATTCTAGGAATAATGAATATAAGAAATAGATTATATATTTTTTGTTTGCATTTTATGAAGTAAACCATAAGATAAATTATTTATAACTGATCTTTTCTTTTTACATTAACCTAAAATACAAAGGACAAACGAAGTATTTGTATTTTCTTTCCAAGATACTAATTTTTTTTTTTTTATTGAATATTAATACATTCTGCCACATTAAAGAACATTAATATTAAGGTTAATCATTCGCACAATATGCACATACAAATAATAACTAAGATATAGATGATAAAGAAAAATAGATATAGAAAAATAAAATAAGTAAATTAATATGCCTGTGTACAAAAATGAAATAATAAATAAAAGCTAAATGAAATTAAAGTAAATAAAACATATTCACACACATTAACTAGAATATAAAAACAATATATAGGCTTAATATAATTTTCTTTTATTTCGGTGTCATATAACATTTCCGTTTATATTCAATTTAGTCAATATTACACTAATGATGTTGTTATTTCCGATCCCCATTTTGAAATGACGACAGGAGGACGGATATTGGAAGAAATTGGAGTTTACAGTTATTAATATAATAAATAACTTGAAAATGGATCGATGATCAGAAACGTCATCATTTCAAAATAAAAATTAGAAAACAAAAATATTGATGTAATATTGGCTTGATCAAATATGAGCGGAAAAAAAAGAATTTTATTTTGTATTCTAATAACACAAAGTAAATAAATACATTAATGATAAACACCAAAGAAAGAGATTAATCGAAACAATAGTAATGATGTTATATCCTCAAACGAAATATTATTTTTAAATAATTAAATACATATATATATATATATATATATATATATATATATATATATATATATATATATATATATATATATATATATATATATATATATATATATATATATATATATATATATTAACATAATTATTATTTTTGAATTTTATACCTATAAACTCTACTTAGATTTTTAAATTTTCATATATTTAAGAAAGGAATTGTAAAACGTTTTAAATAAAAACTCGTCTATCTCCATTATGAAACGTAAAACAATTGTGATGATTAAAAAAAGAACAAACACAAAATAAATTAAAACAATTGTACTTTCAATAAGTTATTGGATTAAAACAAACATTGAACATTTAATTGAAAACTTTTCGATCAGCAGCAGGTAACAGGGCTTCGAGAATGTTGAAAATTAAATAATTTGAAAATCTATCACTTTTATTATAAATTGTTCTGAAATAATATTAATTTAGTAATAAAATTATTTTCAATTAATTTTTTTAAAAATTATATCCACTGTCTTTTAATTTCATTACTCATTTCCTAGCTAAAATCAAACTATTTTTTAAGGATTTAATAGTAAAGCGTTATCATATTCAACCTAAGTATGTATTTTGTTTTTTCTATAAAAATACAAAATATTGAATATTTAATAGTTGAACGTTGCATTATAAAGGAATGATATGGTCCGAGGTGGCAGTCATAAATAGGCTAAATAGTGGAAAAACTATTTTATTAAAAGCCAACGTTTCGACCCGACTTTGCAGGTCTTCTTGAGAGAGGTGTGTTCAGCTAGGAGTTTCACTTGGGACAAATCGAAAACATTAGAACAAATAGAAAAAGAGTTGGCCGTTGCCAACATTTAAATATTAAATATTTTGTATTTTAACGGAAAAAACAAAATACATACATAGGTTGAATATGGTAACGCTTTACTATTAAATCCTTATGACACTAACCATCCAAAGTGACAGTAACGAATATAGATGATATTGCATTTCTATCTAAAATAATTTGAAGCTATATGTTTTCCCATCCCGTTAACATTATTCGTTTTTATCATTCGCTATTACTTTCTAACCCAAAATGTTTTTAGATATCCATTTTTATGATTTTTTAAGGTTTTCTTAACAACGCTATACGCAGATATTACGGTGTGCATCTGTGATAATAGTCTTATTTGCGGAAATATATATTAAATAATTAAAATAAATAGAAAAATATTTCTCCTTAGGTTTTTTTTTGTCTTTTTAAATGACGAAAAAATGCAAAGGTTATCATCGCCTGTTTTCCGTGGAATGGATTATTTCTTTATATTTTTCTTTAAAGTCAGATAACATTTAAGAACTTAATGGCTTTGTTGGAGTAATTATGATCTTCACTTAGTGCCTTGACGAGAGATCTATGAAGGCCTAAATTGGCCATTTTTCTGCTGTACTTAAAACAGTCCTCGGTTGGAAAGCCTCACTGTTTGGCAGTCCTGATATTTTGGATCAAAATCTTTAGCTTCCTGATAGCCGTGGAAGAAGAATGTCGTATTTTCAAACGCGAATTATGAATTTTTTTTCATAGTTTACGTTTATTCAGTTTTTATTACTACTAAAAATCAGAGAAATGTAATTATTTCATAAAATGAATAATGCGTAATTCATCTTTGTGGGAATTCATTTCGAAAATTTCTCATTTGACCCCTGTCAGACCATTTCGCGTGTGGATAATATCACTCTGATATTAAAGGCCGTTTAACTCCACATGATAGAATGTGATTAATGAAAATAGATAAAGCCATATTTGAGAAAATTGTATAAATCCAGGGCTTGAAATTAATATTTTTAAAAAGTTTCGGTATCACCTGAATCTCTTTTGGAACTAGGAGATTTTCCCTAACAACTTTTCAAGTAAAGATCTTACAAACCTTTTCTTTTATGTAAATGTTCCGTCGATTTCGCTGAATGTCGTGAAAAAATATCTTTTATTCATACCTACTGAAACAAACGACAGCGTAACGACACGTTAGAATCATGTGTAATTCATTTAAGACAAATTCTATATATATATATATATATATATATATATATATATACAGAAGGTTAAGCAACGTCGAGCGTGGTTAGCACTTGTATGGGTGACCGCCCGATTCGGGTGAATGTCCCATCAGGGAAAGCCACGCGGCCCGATATTTCCCCCCGGGTTTGTGGGTCAGTCCACTGGAGGCAACTTACACCGACCGGGCTTAGGACTGATGGTCCTACCCCCCTGAACTTAATGGGATTAATGGGATGGAAATATTTAAGCTGACCACTATAGATGATATGAGAAAATTATATTTCTTTATCTTTAACATAGCTAATTACATAGATTTGGTGGGGTAATCTCAAATTAAGTATAACTTACAAATCATAATTCGTGAGAAATTAAACAGTTAAAATAATGTATAATTATTATCCACATGTATATAAAATATTTATCAACATCAATATAAAATCTTAAATTGTCAATAGAGCACAAAAACAACAATAATAAAACAATAAATATATTATATCTTCTAAATATTAATATTAAATCAGATTTTAAAATAAAATTAACAGTTTATTTACATATACAAAGGAAACAAGGACGGAGCAGATTTCATTCATAATTCCAATCTACATTTTCGCTAAAATATTCAAAGGACAATATTTGAGATTACACCACCAAATCTCTGTAATTAGATATATTAAAGATAAAGAAATATAATTTTCTCATATAATGTATGGTGGCCGGCTTAAATATTTCCATCCCATTAATTATATATATATCTCATTTTTTTATTTTTTTTGGTTGGCTTTAGATCTTTGACCGCGAGATGTGTTCTCCTAGACCATATCCCAATTCCCGATTTAAGTACATGGGGGTAGGGTCATCAGTCCTACGCCCAGTCGGTGTAAGTTCCTCTTGTGGAAGACTTGTCCCGAACTAGATATACCTATTTTCATTTCAAACTCTTTGGTCACCCCAATCCTCTAGTTTGTAACCTTTCATCCAACACAATTCCTGACAACCCTCCGAGGCGTCCTAAAAGAAGATGGCCAAGGGGCTTTTAAATTAATTTATCTTTGAAGTTTTACCAATGGGTAGCTTCGTCCCAAGCACCTTCATGTAATATATATTTCTATAGCAAATTTACTGGTTGTATATATGTTTACAGTTGTGAATTTCAATATTCGTCGTAAACCTATGACTTCCTGTCCTACAGTATCTTTCAAAAATAGCCAACTTATCCCTGTCGAACAAATCCGATACTTAGGACTCCACCTTGACAAACGACTCACTTGGAACCCCCATACCAGACTGAAACCGCCAGACGTTTTCGACTACTGCAGCACTTACTAGACAAACGCTCTAAGCCTTCAATCAATTACAAACGACTCATATATATGACAATAAAAAGACCTATTTGGACTTACGGAATTGAGCTTTGGGGCTCCACTAAACCATCGAATTCCTCTCGTATTCAATCCTTGCAATCCAAAATCCTCAACGCTCCTTACTTTGTCACAAATAAAATCATCCATAAACACCTTAATGTTCCATATGTTTCCGATTTGGTCCAATCCAGATACATATCCTTCCATAACAAACTGCAGAACCATCCGAATCCTCTGGTTTCAAACTAGGCTTCCTCCTCGATCCCTGATAACCCTCCGAGGCGTCTGAAAAGAAGATGGCCTCGGGACCTTCTAATATAGAACTTTAATTTGAGTTCTACCAATGGGTTGTTTCTCTTCATGTTGTACATGTCATGTTACCAATGTCACATTTACTAATTGTATTTTCTATGTAATACGGTTGTAAATTTCAATAAAATAAAAAAAAAATTAAAAATTTCAATAAAATAATATATATATATATATATATATATATATAATTGTGTAACAGGAACATGGTGCCTCTAACCTTTGTTGTACATGGCACCTTAGACTGTAATTAAATAAATATGTAGGAAAGTAATAACTTACAAAAGGTAAATATATATTTTAAAATTAAATAATCAATGTTAGGAGAATTTAAGTGAATATTAAACTGTAATTCAAAACTGGGGTTCGGATTTTTCGACGATCGCAATACTTTCTCATACTATGCATTTCATATATAGGTCAGTGAAGATAAATTATATGACTAAATTAGATTAATTTTTCAATATAATAAATTCTTCATTACTAAAATATTTTATGAAAATAGACAAAAAGGAGCATGTGAAAAGTATCCCTAGGGCATTGTTGACCTGGAAGAGAATTGAGGAGTTGAGTATAGGAGACTTGGTAAAGCCCCGAATTAGGAACTTGGCTTGCATGAACGGATAAGGGAAGAGCCGGAATAAGAAGTAGGGGTTCCTCTTGTTCTACTGCCCAGCTTAGCCTAACAGTCCTCCAAAGTCAATTTTAACATACCGACCCATCCCGTCCCATTCAATTTGTTTCAAACTCTCTCTCCTCCTTAAATCTCTAATCTCTAAAATACGTGAAATCTATAATGGCAATCTAGGTACGTAAAAAATCGTTTTTAATATATTTTTCCAACCTATTTTTATTGAGGAAATTAGAAATTCCTAGATTCAGACAAAGAAAGTACCAACAATAAAACCTCAATAATACGAAAAAATTGGAATTTAAAAGCTTTGTTTTATTTAGGGTTTGAAATTGGTAATTATTTATTTCCAACTAAAACATATAATAATTATTATATTCGTTCTAATTATTATATATGATTATTTTTATTTTAGCGAAAATTCTTTATTGAGATATATTACAATTTGTCACATCTAAGAACAATGATAATAGTGATATAAGAGTAGCTCATCAACACTATTCACACTAAAATGTATATAAACTAAAAGAAACTAAAGAAATAAAAATAACTACTTAAATACATACATGCTGTTATACGATATTTATAAAATTCATTCACTCGAGACCTACCATCCAAGCCTTTCTCCCCACTCGTGAAACTAAAGGTCTTGGAGATCCCAGCGCATCTCACTCAGACGCATTACCGCTATTAATTTTAATTTGATTATTAATTTAAAAATCATGTCTGATTTGTAAATAAAAATTTAAATCGATCTTTAATGATTATTTATTTGATTAAAGATAATGATCAGTCACTGAGTGATACGGTTTTACATAAATAATAATGAATTAATTGTGATAAAAAAATTGATCAGAATATAAAAATCACCTTTTATGCAAAAACCAAATTAAATACTAATATCTATGGGGCTCCACCAAACCTTCAAATTCCTCTCGCATCCAATCCTTACAATCCAAAATCCTTCGTAAAATCCTCAATGCTCCTTACTTTGTTACAAATAAAATTATCCATAATGACTTTAATGTTCCTTATGTATCAGATCTGGCCCAATCCAGATATCTGTCCTTCCATAATAAACTTCATAACCATCCCTACCCTCTTGTCTCTAACCTTGCTGCTATTCAATTCCTGATAACACTCCGAGGCGTCTGAAAAGAAGATGGCCACGTGATCTTCTAATATAGACATATTATTAGAGTGCTACCAATGGTTAGTTTCTCAACATGTGTTCCATGTCATTATATCCAGGTGCGAATTTACCAGATCTATTTTTTGTATACAGTTGTAAATATCATATAAATAAATAAATAAAAAAAATAATAATAACACTTTATTAATAATATAATTATAATTTATTAATAATAATAATAAAATACTAATATACAAGTGTACGTTATTAATGTATATTTCTGAAATCGATTTAATAGTGCACGCAGTACCAGCAATACATATATATATATATATATATATATATATATATATATATATATATATATATATATATATATATATATATATATATAAATATATATATATTGTGAGCCAAAATTACTAATGAATTCCAGAAATAAAGGCTGACAACAATATTTTCCACCTACTACTCCAGACTTAGAATATATCATAGAGATAATACAAAATAAAAATAATATTTCTGATTTATGATGTTAAATTTTACCAATATTATTATATTTTCACCAATTTAAAAAAAAAATGCTGTAAAATCTTTTTTAGATCTAAAAATTTATTTCTTTACCCTTCCTTTATAAGCCAATGACCTCCTGTCCTTTATTATACTTTAACAATACCTCCCTTATTCCTGTTGAACAAATACGTTACCAAGGACTACACCTCGACAAACGTCTAACTTGGAATCCTCAAACCAGACTGAAATGTCAAGAAACCGCTCGACGTTTCCGACTAGTTCAGCACTTACTAGACAAACGCTCTAACCTTCTAATTAATTACAAAAGACTCATATAGATGACTATAATAAGGCCTATTTGGACTTACGGATTTGAGCTATGGGGCTCCACCAAACCTTCCAATTCCTGTCGTATCTAATCCTTACAATCGAAAATCCTTCCTAAATTCATCAATGTTTCTTACTTTGTTACAAATAAAATAACCCATAATGACCATAATGTTCCTCATGTTTCGGATTTGGCCCAATCCGGATATCTGTCCTTCCATAGTAAACTTCATAACCATCCCAACTTTCTAACCTTGCTTCCTATTCAATTCCTGATAACCCTCTGAAAAGAAGATGGGCCAGTGATCTACTAATGTAGAGATATTATTAGAGTGCTACCATTGGGTCGTTTCCCAACATATGTTTAATTTCATTATATAAATTGTACGAATTTACTGGATATATTTTTTTATACAGTTGTAAATATCATAATAAATAATAATAATAAACAAATAATTTCTATAATCTATTCCTTGGAAAATTAAGATCTTCAGATCAAGGCCATTTTAACTACGCTCAACGAACCACGAACCTATCATACCATTAAGTAATACATAAATTAATTAAGAATATAGTACGTATTTTTGTAATATATGTATTAAAGTACATAAAAAAAACAACTTTAAAATCCTTCCTCTTTCAGTCTCCACTGTCTTCTAATACTAGTGATGCGGCTGGAAAATTGGTAATGGGATCTCCTGGAGTCTTGCTTTGCCTTCCACATGTGGGAGAAAAAGCCTGGAAGATTCGTGGGCGAATGTATATATGCATGAATGTGTTGAGAAATTTTTATTTTATTTGTTTATTTTATGATTTTTTTTTCTTTGTTATCAGTATTATTTATTTATTTTTTTTATATTTATAGTTATTTCTCTATGAATGAGAACTTTTAGCTTTAATACTTATAGCCCTCTAAAAGTGGCTGATTTTATTATTATTCAATAAATAAAGTTAAAATCGGGAAAACCCTTTTTCACTCTGCAGAGAGGATTTGTTCACGATTGTCCAATTTTTTTTTTTAATCCATATTCGATTCAATCAAACAAAATGAATCGGCTATTATTTTATAAAATTTTGGTAAAAACAAATCCAGTTTAGTGTCACTTGAGAAAAAATAACTGAGATGGAATGAAGTGGTTAGTACATTAACTACCTGCCAACTGTAGTGGACTATATTTCATAGCTGTCACCCACAAACATCCCTACGCTAACTTCTCAGGATTGTTCATATAATTTATTTATTTTTCTATTATGTTTAAAATATACACTGAATAAGTCACAATAACCTTAATAATTGAAATATCGAGTGTTAATATAATTTTAAATAAAAATCATTTGACCGTACATTCTGTCTCAATTACAGACTATGTTAATTGTGATGAAATAACACATTAACACCATATTTTTTTAAAAATATTTTATTGATTAGTATTACAATCTGTCTCAGTTAACGACACTTTCAGAGAGTTCATTCATACCGTATATACAGAAACGTAAATAAATAAAGTAATAACAAAAGAATAAGAAAAAAAGAACAAAAGAAAAACAAAATATACACATAAGTAAGTAAACATAGAAATAAAAGTAAAACAAGGCAAGACTCTAAGAGATCCCAACGCTCCTCTCTCAGCCGCATCACTGAGATGGGGATTCAGTGGAGACTGAGAAAGGTTACTAAGCCCATACGCTCATGACTTGAGTGGAGAATCTGGCCATTCTAGAACTCCAAAATATCCATATTTACTAAAAATCTGGTGGCTACGGCCGCTTTAACTTACGAATGGGATTGTAGGGATGGGTGGTGCTTGATAGGGATTGTACAACGGGAGTTGGGTGATGAGAAAGGTGAAATTCGGAAAATTTGTCTGGGATAAGATCAAGAATAAATGGAATATTAAGGTTATTATGCAGGGTTTTATTAGTTACATAGAAGGGAGCATCGACTATTGTACGGAGGACTTTAGACTGAAAGGATTGGATGCGTTTGATGTTAGAAAATTTAGCTGTTCCCCACAGTTCTAGTCCGTAAGTCCAGATGGGTTTCAGTATTGCCTTCTAGATCAGTAGATTTGTTTTCACCAGAAAGTATATATTTTCTATTCAGTAGTCTATATAGCTGGCCATATCGTCTGTTAAGTTCCTGTCTTAACACCATATTTACAGAAATTTTAAATAAATAAATTTATTTCATGATTGGTTATTGGTGGATAATAATAATAAATATTGAAAAATGTAAAATTCCAATCACACAGCTTTGTGTCCCGAAAATTCAGGTAAAGAATAAAATAACACGTCAACGTAACGCAAATTCAGGCATCAATCATCACGACAGAAAAGAAAACATGCCCAAGATCACATCATTCCATGACATCCAATCATATGCTGGTAGAAAGGTGAAGTAACTCAGATGAGAAGGTTTATAATAAAAAAGCCAAAATACATAAAATATAAAAGAACAAAAAATAAAGAGGATCACTTTAATTTCATAAAAAGATGGTGTCCGATTATACTGGGTTGCTACAGATACAACATACTTATCAATAAATACAATGAAAAACCCTTAACAATAATATACAAATATAGAGTATCATCAATATGTATAAGCATGATAAACAATTTTTTCCTTTTTTTCTTTTGAGGTATTAACTTTTTTTTCTCCCTTTTCACTGTTCTTTTTTTTTATGAACTCTGTATTTCCCTTTATTTTTCTCCTCTCCGATTACACATTCCTCTTATTTTTCCTCATATTTTCCCCTCTCTCTTCCTAACCTAATTAATACTTTCTGATGACAAATTATACGATAATGGCAAAAAAAGAAAGTACATACACAACAAGAACTAAATAAAATTAATATACACTAATACAGTAGACGTGTTCAATAAACAATATAAACATGTTGTAATATATGCATGCCTCCTCCCCCCTCCCTCTGCACTCATGGTGGTGGATAATTTCCAGGGAGTCGATTATTATATTTTATGCTATAAAAAAAAATGCACTTTTATTTTGAAATTATTATTTTCGGTATATATTTTGTTCCTAAAAATATATTCCTAGTATATAAGGACAAATATAATAGTGATAAATAGTTATATTTACAGAAAATATAAATTAATTAATTAATTCAAAGCCATTTAATGCATAGAGATAAGAATATAATAAAGTTGCAATAAGGAAAAATAAATAAATTAAAAGGTAATATAAACATTTTAAGCACAGGCATACTTATATACACCATTTACAATCATCAAGAGGAATTTAGAACTAAGCTTGCCCTCCCCCTTCAATAGAGAAAACCGAGATCCCAAGAGATCCCATTTTTATCTCTAATGCCTGTTTTTCATTAAAAACCAGTGGTTTGTTGAGCGAGAGCCCTATAACCACAGACTCCTAATACTAAACACTAAAAAAAACATCATTTATAAATACTAGAAATTTATCCTAATAAGAAATTAACAGATTTTTTTGAAGTTGACAAGGTAGGCACTGAAAAATCGAAAATCTGGAGTCATATAATGCCGTTAAAGAATTAGTCTGATAATGTCTGAAGATTATTCATGTATGCTAAGGATGCTATATAAGTTGAAGTCCTTCGGTCGATGCACAGTTTCTAAGCGATTTAGCGGAGCAAAAGTCAAAACTGGCATTTAAACAAAAAAATACCGAGATTTTTACAAAATAATAATTATTATAATGACAATAAAACATTATTCAATAATCATTTCTCTTATTGTTAGTGTTGCCCGAAATCTGCCTTGTCTTGCAATTTGCAAGATCACAACCAAAACCACCCAATTGTTGCAAGACTAGTAACAAAAAAAAAGTTTTTGTGAATAAAAGTTAAGATAAAATAGTTACTAATACTAGACAATTTTAGTTATTATATGTAAAGAATTGGTAGAACCAATGAAGTTTTGCGTTTAACTCTTCGAATTTTTCACTCCAGGTTTAGTTATGTTTTGCCTTTCTGAAAAAAATACACCAATATCTCTATGGTGGTAATTTTTTTAATAAGGTTATTAAATTTCCGACAAAACTATAAAAGAAACCATCTAAATTGGACCAATTTTAGCAACGTTACAGTGTATTGAATTTTAAGCACTGAGTTTAATAATTGTTCCCTTGTCCGTTTACATGTCTTTATTCATTTGGGTAACATTACTTATTTTAAATTAGTTTAATTATTTATAAACAAATTTAATTTTTGCAGTAATACTTCAAAGATAGTTTTCAATGTCATTTTAAATATTTGAAAGGTATAAAATATTGTAAAATTATTATGCAAGACATGAAGTAATGATGGAGATATTATTGGCTATAGATAAATTAGTCGAAGTATATAGTCAAAGATGATAAAAAATAAAGACAAAAGTACTCATTTTTTTGTGGGCGGACGTTTCGGTGTAAGTTTAATGAGTTTATCAAGGCTTTTCAGGGCGGAGGGGAAACTTTCTAATGTTAAGTCCTCAATACTTTCTACGGTTTAGGTAAGGAAGGAGATGGTCCGGGGTGGCGGTCATAAATAAACTAAATAGTGGTAAACCTATATTATTAAAAGCCAACGTTTCGACCCAACTTTGCAGCTCTTCTTCAGGGATATAACGGACAAGATACAAAAGGATATAAAGAATTGTGGAAGTTACATCATATTTAGATAAAAAGTTAAAGACAATTTGAGTAAACTTATAATATACTACAATAATTGTTACCATATATTTACTTCAGTTTAGGATCATGTTACTTAGCTCAGTTTATACAACTTATTTTTCTTAATATTTTAATGTACTTATAATGTACACATTGTTTATAATTTTTTATCTAAATATGATGTAACTTCCACAATTCTCTATATCCTTTTATATCATGTCCTTTCTAGCCCTGAAGAAGACCTGCAAAGTCTGGTCGAAACGTTGGCTTTTAATAAAATAGTTTTACCACTATTTAGACTATTTATGACCGCCACCCCGCACCATCTCCTTCCTTAATAATACAACAGTCAACTATTAAGTACTCAAAATAATAGGTACTTTGGAGAAAGAAATTTTGCAAATGTGACATTTGAGTCTTATCAGAGTATTAAAACCTAAATGATATTGAAGACCATTAAATTTCACATCGAAGTAACGATTATCATCTAACGGTCCCTGTAACATTCAACGACATAGATTGAAAAAGGAATTTCAGTGTTGTTCATCAGTTGGTTTTTATGATACTGTTCACATTCACACACACACACACACAGCCTTTATACTGTTGTGTTTATACTTGTGTTGCTTAGTTTATTTGGAATAGGGGGACCATGAAATACGTATTTCGTTGAAAATTCGGTTTAAATGTTTTCTGTTACTATATGATATTATAATAATAATAATACTTCATTTATTATGGGAAAAGTCCCTTTAGAATATACAGGAAGACAGAAATGTGGGCTAAAGAACCTATATATACATCCACATACACACATAAGTTGCTTTCCAATTTTGATCAGTGGATAATAAAAAAAAGAGATAATAAAATTGAAGTAAAAATAATGAAGAACGAACTAATAATTTATGAACATATACATTTATGACAGTAGTATCTATTTACAATTTTATGGGGACTGAATGGATAAGAAATGATTGAACAGGCGGGATTTAAAGGTAGGAATGGTATTGGATTGACGGATGTGGGAAATGATGGAGTTCCATAGGGATGAGGATCGGATAATGAACGATTTGTCGAAAGCAGCGGTTCGGTGGGCCCTTATGTATAAATCAGAAACGAGTAGGATTTGAATTGAAGAGAGCTCGGAGATGTATGAAGGACGGTGGGATTGAATGACTTGAAAGAGGAAGGATGCCAGGAAATACTTACGACAGTAGGAAGGATAAAGCCACTTTAACTCCGCATAAAAATGGGAAACAGAGGCGTCCCTTGGAATCCCGAAGATGAATCGTACAAAGCAATTTATCAAATGTTTTAGTTTCGCCTCAAGATCCCCAGAGAGACCTCCATATACCGCACAGCAATAGTCAAAGTAGGGAAAAATTAAGGAAGTAGGTAAGTGAAAGTAAAAAAAACATATTTAAAAGTTCTTCTTTTGAATCTATTCCTCTTCTATCGTAGAAGAACCACTTTTATCAGTGTTTAAGGTCCTGTTCATAGAGCTGCATCCATTTATCTCGTTCTTGTACCAGCTGACTGCGTCTACTTCAGCTCATTCCTCTACTATCGAAATCCTCCCTGACTGAACCTTCCCAAGCCTTTCTGGGCCTTCCTTTTGGCATCCTTCCTTTCATTCTTACTTCATATATAGTTTTGGCCTTTTTTCCCCCTCCATTCTTTTGGTATTACCAAACCAGCGTATCCTGTTTTCCTCTATTGTATTTTCTGATGGTTTTATTCCTAAATTGCTTCTTATCGTTGTATTTCTGATTCCCTCCCCCTTTATTCTCCTCAGAACCGCATTGAAATCGCTTGAATTTGGCTTTTATGCTTTGAGGTTATAGTCCGGGATTCACTGCCATAGGTCAGAATGGGGAGGGGGCAAAGGTATTTTTATACACTGTTTTCTTGACATTTTTTGACACGCTAAGAATCCTTTTTTAGTGAATTGAAGCTCCTGCTGGCCAGTCTTATTGTTTCTCTGATCTCGCCATCTATCCAACCGTTCTCATTTAAATGGGCTCCCAGATACTTAAAGTCTTTGACGTGCTCGAGTTCCTCCCCCTTCAATCGAAGTAATCAGTCTCCTCTCCCCTATACTCTTCCTTTCCTCATTATTTTTGTTACATTGGTGTTTATTTCCATGTTATACAGTTCTAGTTCTTTGTACATAATTCGGAGTTAGTATCGGAGGTTTCTTCCATTGTTCCCGAATACCACAATATCGTCGGTATATGCCAACCTAAAATGTCTTATTCATTCTTTAGCTCTCTACAGTGTATAAACAAAAAGGGCTTTAGACTACAGCCCTTCCTTATGTTTTGGGTGATTTGAAATTCCCTAGATGTGTCGTCATTATTTCTGACCACAATCATTTTCTTTTTATAAGGGCTAAGAATGGTTTTATATTTTATTTTTAAAAATTCTATTAAAAATTTTACCAAAATTTATTTTTAAA